>LR752625.1:50425-70529 GCA_902729485.2 Mus minutoides
GAGATTAAAATATAAACATGTAATGTCTATAATCATGTTTAGTTCCTTGAAGACCTCCCATAAGTCCTCCCTGTTATCTTTTAAATGTATGGGCTCTTTCTCATTAACTATTGTTGCACATATATGTATTCATACACATACAGACACACACACACACACAGACACACACACACACAGACACACAGACACAGACACAGACACAGACACAGACACAGACACACAGACACACAGACACACACACACACACACACACACACACACACAGGCTCCCAACACATACTCACTTCTAAATATAATCTGCTGAATCTGTATGTCATTTGTATGCATGTGTCCAGGGATGATCATTTGACAATGTACAAACCTGCCCGGTGTGGTGGCACACGCCTTTAATCCCAGCACTTGGGAGGCAGAGACACTCCTTTAATCCCAGCACTTGGGAGGCAGAGGCAGGCAGATTTCTGAGTTCGAGGCCAGCCTGGTCTACAAAGTGAGTTCCAGGACAGCCAGGGCTATACAGAGAAACCCTGTGTCAAAACACCAAAAAAAAAAAAAAAAAAAAAAAAAAAAAAAAAAAAAAAAAAAAAAAAATAATGTACAAACCACTGGTCTGCTCCTTCCTACAGAGGGTCAGAAGGTCCTATCCCTACATTTCTTAGTGTAACATTTAGATCTTTTGTAGGCTTTTCCTGTCCAAGTTGGCATGTGTATTTTTGTTCTTGTTCAGTTCACATTTGGACAGTCATATCAGTGATATTTTATGGATTCCCTTCTGATATTACTAGGAGACAATCTCACAGAAACCTCTGTGATGATATAGGATACTTCAAATCTGACTCATGGTAAAACACTATGTCCTAAAAAAAGTGTACTTCCTAAACATTCCTAAAAGAGCATTACTACTTCAAACCATAAGTGGATGGTTGAGAAAAGAAGTAGGTATATTTCTTTTCTTTTCTTTTTTTTTTGCGGGGTAGAGGTGAGACAGGAATTCTCTATATAGCACCAGCTGTACTGGAACTCACCCTGTAGACTAAGCTGGCCTCAAATTTAGAATTCCACCTGCTTCTACTTCCCAAGTACTGGGATTAAAGGCATCCACCACCACAATATATTTCTTGATAAGGATACATTTTATTCTCTATCAGTGGCAATTGGACATTTGCCTAACAGTAACATGAAAAGATAATAGCATAAAATCTATAAAATTTAATTCTAGTATTAGAAAAGCAATAATCTGTGTACTTTGTTTAGGGTTTGGTATTGTCCCAAATTTTATGATGAGTTTTCCAACTCTTCCTTTATTTAAGAGTTTTATTGCCCTTGGGCTATTTTTTACTTTTCCAATTTGGCATGAAAAATTTCTGACTTACTTATTTCAGCACAAAGTTCTGAAAACCTTGACAGGTTTTGCTGACATTTGGGGATTCAGTACAACTTCACACCAAGTGAAATGTAAGAACTTCAAATCTACCCAAACCACAACAGCAATGTAATAGTTTCTGGGTACTAAGTAATTCTAACATAGAAAATTAAGTAATTCTTCCCCTCATTAAACAAAGTAAAATGTTATAAGTTAATGTATAATGCCACTGGGCTTTGTATGGCAACAATATTTAAACTCTATAATAAAAAAAGATATAGTTTCATTGTATTCTATTGTGACATATAATATAAAATGTCAATAAATGAAATTCAAGAACAGTTATCTATTCCTTTCTGTGGTTTAACAGTGTTCTAAAATAGTGATATACTAAATCAAAACACTCACTTTGTCAAAAGCATGAATGAGCCAGACATCTTACATTAGAATGGAGTATGTTATGGGTATATGCTCAAAAGTTGTTTTGGTGTATCTTGAAATAGATTGATTTCTAACTTTCTTTGAGGAAGTTCCATATTGATTTTCATGGAAGCTATATAAGTTTGGACTCCCTCTACCAATAGAGGAGTGTTACTCTTGCCCTTAATCCTTCACAGCATGAGTTGTGACTTATGTAATGGAATATCCGAGTAGCTATGATTTTCATTTCCCTAATGGCTAAGTATTCTGAACACTTCTTTAACACACACACACACACACACACACACACACACACACACACACACAAAGAGAGAAAGAGAGAGAGAGACAGAGAGAGACAGAGAGAGAGAGAGAGAGAGCAAACAGCCTGGTTCCTGGTAGATCTAAGGGTAGAAACCTCGATGACCCTAAAGGAATGGAAGGCATTTTACCTGGTTCCTGGACACTAGGCTCCTGACAGGAGCTGAAGCCCTCCACAGATTTGTGGCCATCAGTCATATAAGGGCAATTCCCCAAGCTGCTCCACAGGTAGAGGACATGACCAGAGCTCATGTAGGCTCAAGACAGATGTCCACTTTTAACGTGGTACCTACAGGCCTGAAGGGCTTAGCCAATTAAGGTTTCCTTCCCAGAAACTCCTCCCTGAAAAGTTATTTAACCTCGGGCCTGCCCCAAGAAGTGGGATATGATTTTACTCATCCACTTTCTGCCATGACAATAAATGACTTAAAACCATGAAATGATGGATTTCCATATATTAAACCATTCTTGCATCCCTGGGATGAAGCCTACTTGGTCATGATGAATGATGGTTTAGATGTGTTCTTGGATTCAGTGTGCAAGGATTTTTATTGAGTATTTTTGCATGGATATTCATGAGAGAAATTGGTCTGACGTTCTCTTTCTTTGTTGGATCTTTGTGTGGTTTAGGTATCAGAGTAACTGGCTTCATAGAATGATTTAGGTAGAGTACCTTCTGTTTCTATTTTGTGGAATAGTTTGAGGAGAGTTGGAATTAGGTCTTCTTTGAAGGTCTGATAGAACTCTGCACTAAACCTATCTGGTCCTGGGCTTTTTTTGGTTGGGAGACTATTGATGACTGCTTCAATTTCTTTAGAGGAAATGGGACTGTTTAGATTGTTAATGTGATCCTGATTTAACTTTGGGACCTGGTATCTGTCTAGGAGGTTGTCCATTTCATCCTGGTTTTTCAGTTTTGTTGAGTATATCCTTTTATAGTAGGATCTGATGATTTTTTGAATTTCCTCAAGTTCTGTTGTTATGTATCCTTTTTCATTTCTGATTTTGTTAATTAGGATACTGACCCTTTGCCTTCTAGTTAGTCTGGCTAAGGGTTTGTCTATCATGTTGATTTTATCAAAGAACCAGCTCCTGGTTTGGTTGAATCTTTGAGTAGTTCTTTTTGTTTCCACTTGGTTGATTTTATCCCTGAGTTTGATTATTTCCTGCCATCTATTCCTCTTGGGTGAATTTGCTTCCTTTAGTTCTAGAGCTTCTAGGTGTGCTGTCAGGCTGCTAGTGTATGCTCTCGCTAGTTTCTTTTTGGAGGCACTCAGGGCTATAAGTTTTCCTCTTAGGAATGCCTTCATTGTGTCCCATAAGTTTGGGTATGTTTTGGCTTCATTTTCATTAAACTCTAAAAAGTCTTTAATTTGTTTCTTTATTTCTTTCTTTACCAAGGTATCATTAAGTAGAGTGTTTTCAGATTCCACGTGAATGCTGGCTTTCTATTATTAATGCTGTTATTGAAGATCAGCCTTAGTCTGTGGTGATCTGATAGGATGCGTGGGATAATTTCAATAGTTTTGTATCTGTTGAGGCCTATTTTGTATCCGATTATATGGTCAAATTTGGAGGAAGTACCATGTGGTACTGAGAAGAAGGTATATCACTTTTTTTAGGATAAAATGTTCTGTAGATATCTATTAAATCCATTTGTTTCATTATTTCTGTTAGTGTCCATGTGTCTCTGTTTAGTTTCTTTTTCCAGGATCTGTCCAATGGTGAGAATGGGGTGTTGAAGTCTCCCACTATTATTGTATGATGTGCAATGTGTGCTTTGAACTTTACTAAAGTTTCTTTAATGAATGTGGCTGGCTCTTGAATTTGGAGCATAGTACTCAGAATTGAGAGTTCATCTTGGTCGATTTTACCTTTGATGAATATGAAGTGCCCCTCCTTGTCTTTTTTGGTGACTTAGCTAAGATGGACTGGAAAGGATGGACCATCCAGAGACTACTCCACCTGGGGATCCATCCCATCATCAGCTACCAAACCCAGACACTATTGCATATGCCAGAAAGATTTTGCTGAAAGGACTCTGATATAACTATTTCGAGTGACACTATGCCAATGCCTTGCAAATGCAGAAGGGGATCCTCAAAGTCATCTATAGGATGGAACACAGGGCCCCCAATGGAGGAGCTAGAGAAATTACCCAAGGAGCTGAAGGGGTCTACAACCTTTTAGGTGGAACAACAATATGAACTAACCAGTACCCCCAGAGCTAGTGTCTCTAGATGCATATGTAGCAGAAGATGGTCTAGTTGGCCATCAATGGGAAGAGAGGCCCCTTGGTCTTACAAACTTTATATGCCCCAATACAGGGGAATTCCTGGGCCAAGAAGTGGGAGTGGACAGGTAGGGGGAGGGGAGGGTATAGGGAACTTTCTGGATAGCATTTGAAATGTAAATAAAGAAAATATCTAATAAAAAATGAGAAAAAAATAATTGCAAAATTTTACATTAAAACTATTGGAAAATAAAAGAAGTTTCAAAAAAAAAAAAACATGAAATGATTCTTTTCATCATGATCTTCCATGGGGAGACATAGAGGCCTGTGTTTCTAGAGCCACTGGCTAGTCTCCCTTGGAGGGCCTCTCTACACACCCAGACTCCTACCCCCTTGGCCCCATACTAGATTCAACCTTCAGGCCCCAATTTGTTCTCAGCTCTTCCCTGGCATTCAGCAGTAGTGCCTGGGGGTCCTAGAGCCTGAGAACCAGACTCCTTGCAGGCTCGGAGTCTCCCAGGCCAGCATTGGCTGTACCAAGCCTCAGACTGCTGTCTACCTCCTTCCCCCTAAGTGGTGACCCATAGCTTCTGAATAGCATGACACTGGCCACATGTCTTACTTCCCCTGAGTGGTACGAGCACACTAACCCTATACATACATACATACATACATACATACATACATACATACACACACACACACACACACACACACACACACACACACACACATTCACACACACACACACACACACAGCACACTAACACACAGAGTAGCTGCTTATATTACAAATGCTAAGTATGTTTTCCCCAATTTTTTTTGCACAACAGACTTCTGCATGTAGCTTCTGTAGATCCTGCCTGCAGTTGTTTCTAATTCATAAGGATGGCAGCAGCCAAAAGCTGAGGAAAACAATGTCAAGATTTTAGGACTTCCAGACTTGGGATCAGGAGGAGAGGAGAGAGAAAGAGATTAGTGTTGTAGAAGAGTGTAGAGAGAGGGGAGACAGAGGCTATATTTTTGTGGAGAAGCAAGCAATGAGTCCTGGGATCTAGTGCTGTAGGCCCTAAAGCAAGGCCCAGAAGGTACCACAAATGAGTCTGGAGAAGCCGAGATGGAACAAAGCAGCTAGTAAGTGTTAACTCAGAATTATAGGTGGCAGGTGGATTCTAGTAGCATAGAGGATAGACAGTCACCCAACTATTGTGCTGATTAAAACATATTAAAATATAAAGGCTATGTATGTGTGTTTTATTTTGTAACACAAACTTTTGAGGTGGCAAGCAACCCCATGACAGGATTAATTAATAAATATTAATTCTACAGATAGTGACCAACATGGGGCAAGAAACCACTTTTAATAATTAATTGGAGACTCCTGCATGGAAAACATATACCATATATTTAAAATTAGGAGGTGGGAAGAATTGATTTCTTAGCTGAGGTCTTAAGCTGCAGATGCTGATACCCAATGCTTGGAGAAGGTAGACCACAGAGAGCAGACTTTAATAAGAAGGAAATGAAAAGGTTGATGAAAATTTAACAATTAGAATTTCAGAAACTACTAGAGTCTTGAAATTTTTGGGAACTTTTGGATAGCTTAGCATGACATCCATCCTTAAATCAGCCTGACCATAGGCTCAACAGAAATATAGAATGGAAATTAATTGAAGTTAAACACATAGGAAAGGATGTTGATTAAAGTTATATAGAGAGAAAGGGGATATAATTTTATATCCACAGATAATGATCCCCTTAGAATGGAGGAAAAGGGATAATTGCATTGTTTTAAAAGATAGAAGGGAGAAATACTGGTAATTGTTTAAGTGTTTTTAAGGACACATTGAAGAATAAGAAAATCCAAGCATTTGATCTCAAATGTAGGAAACAAAGACACAGAGATAGATAGAAACCTTATCTTCACAAATAAAAATAAAAAGATATTAATCTCCATAGAAAGGAGAAATAAAGGAAATTATATTACTTTAAGGATAGAGGAGAGAAATAGTAATAATTGTTTAAATGTTTTTAAGCAGACATGGAAGAATAAAGATATCCAGGCCTTTGATCTCTAATGTAGAAAACAAAGGCACAGAGACAGAAGGAAATCATATCTCAAAATATAACAATAATTTCTTGATATTGTTTTAATTGCTTTGATTTATTTTAATTATCAAAATGAAAGTGAGCATAAGTTTGATCATGCTAATGACATTACTAATCCTCTAGGAGAGAAGTCAGAATAGAACAGTCCCTAACACAAAAGAGGATGCAAAACTAAACCAATAAATTTAGGGTTGCTTGACCAGAGGTATGCTATTTTAGGAGAGAGGCTCTGTATTTGTGCTAAGAGGAAAGAAGAAAAGCTTTTGGACCCCTTCCAAGGTAATGTAGATCAGATATAGTAGTGGAAGACCCCCTAAACGTCTTGGTTTCAGATGTTAAGGAGACCTCAAGAAGAACAAAAAGGACAGGTAACATAAATTGACAATCTTTCCATATGGGAAGAGCTTTAAAACTGGCTTAGACATAAAAGTTTGTCTAGTCAAAACTTCAGCTAAAATTAGCCAATAAATCTTTTTGGTTACAGAGTCCTTAAAATTCATCATGCCGGCCTTCACATGTCATGAATTGCAGAGGTTCTGCCCTGACTTGCATAGCAGGATTTGCTGCATCAGCTGTTTCTGCCATCACAGGTGGAATTTCCCCTCCAGCCTGACTTGGGAGTTCTGCTTTTGGCCTGATAAGAGAGACTTGTGCTGAGAAATGGAAACCTATGCCATTGGCTACCAGCATGAAGTGATTTACATCATCAGTCACATCTGGGGGTCGGGCTTATGGCATTTGCTTTACAATCCTGTTGCTTTGCAATAAAGTTGAACCTTTATCAGAACTTTGTCTTGTCTCCATTCTTCTCTTGTCCCTATTCTGTAATTCCCAGACCCCCACTTTGAGGTACCTATGTTAACTGGTCAGCACTGGCCAACTATAATGAATAAAGATTTATTACAAATAGTTGTTTATTAAACTACCTCATAATTAAGACAGTTGTCTTTTACCTGTTCAAACAAGGAGTGAAAATTCTTCATTAACTAACTGCACTGTGCACCTTGCACAGTCCATACAAATATATGTATAGAGAAAAAATTTGGTTATAAGATTCACATATTACAGAATACTACATATTCATATATTACAGAATCATCAAGATACATCTCTGACACAATTCATCATTGGGGATGCTGTGATGACCTATTGTTCCAGCTCTCTATGTAATTCTGCCTCACCTGATGTTGTCTCCAAAGATTTGCTTCCAGAACAGATTCAAGAATGCCTACTGATCCCCAATATCTTTGGTTTATCCGGCCTTTCAGACAGTTCCAGTCAGGACTTCAGTTAAGACCTGAACATTTTAAATATGCAGACACTAGATAGCAAATGCTAAAACAAGCTTTCTTATGTCTATTTAATTTTTCTAATATTCCTACCTTTCTTTACCCCCATAAAAGTAAGTAAAAATAAATTCTTCATCCCAATTCAATAGAAATAAATTGTAGAGTATCGTTTTCCCAATTCCTTGGGTTTTCATGTCTGGTTATGGTTATGTTTATATTATAGATATTTTGTCATTTTAAGAGATAATATGGAAATGATCATAATTTTGGACAAGGAGAAAATGCAATAGAAAACTTAAACTTGGATATATCTATATTTTATTTTTCCTTCTATATCCTTTATTACTTGGGAAAAGGGAGAAGGGTTGAAAACAGGGAAAAGGATAAAACAATATTATAAGAAACTAGATATATGGCGATTTACTCTTAAAGAAAACATTTTATAGTCATAATCTTAGATAAGTAGAAATCTTTAATTTTGATCCAAAAATTTAATTAAGTTTTCTTCTTCTTTTTTCTACTTCAATTTTATTTTTTTTCTTTATTTTTTTTATTTTATTTAATCTTTTTTTTTTTTTTTCACTCCAGGACTGTGCCATAGCCCATACCTCCTCCTCCTCTCCAGGTCTCCTTACCAGTACAGGTGACAGCTTCCTGAACATAGCACCAATGGCTCAGGCACTAAGGTAAAAAATAAATTAATCAAATTTTATGAAATTCAAAAGACTATATAAGTCAGAGGACACCATCATTATCTGTAAGTTGACTACAAAAGTAAACTCTCACTCTGTTTTAGATGATTGTTTGTAACTACTATCACAAAATGGAAATATCTCCTTTTAAAGAATTGGTGTTATGTGTCTTAAGACATTAAAGAATCATAGGACACTTGTGGAGCTCAAAAAACTATAAAATAATCCAGACTGTTTTCCATCATCAAGCGTATCAAATCAGTATTCATGTTCTGTCTGTTTTGTTTGTTTGCTTGTTTGTTTGCTTGTTTGTTTTGAGACAGGGTTTCTCTGTGTAGCCCTGGCTGTCCTGGCCTCAAACTCAGAAATCTGCCTCTGCCTCTGCCTCTGCCTCTGCCTCTGCCTCTGCCTCTGCCTCTGCCTCTGCCTCTGCCTCTGCCTCTGCCTCTGCCTCTGCCTCTGCCTCTGCCTAAGCCTCTGCCTCTGCCTCTGCCTCTGCCTCTCTGCCTCTGCCTCTGCCTCTGCCTCTGCCTCTGCCTCCCAAGTGCTTTGATTAAGCTGAGCGCCACCGTGCCCAGCTAGTAATCATGTTCTTGATAGATGAGGTTCTGCAGAAACTCCATGAAAAATTTTCAATGTGTTCCATAAATGCAGCTTTTATCAGTTGCTACTCATAAAGGATGGCTTTCCCAATGACACACTAATCTTTGTTGTTACCCATGCTTCTGTAACTAACTGCAAATTGACTCATTGCTTCTCCAAGCTAGCCTTACATGGATTTGTTTCTTTGTTTTATGGATGGTGCCCTATTTGAAATGTTTTACCAAGTGTCTGTAGAAAAATTCATGCAACAAAATTATAAAATCACCTTTAGAAATCTCATCATTAATAAGTAATCCTTCCCTGTTTTTCCAAAGTCATCTTCTCAATTTCTTTTTAAAACTGTGTTCTGCCTATTTATTAATCTATTTCTGCACAGCTATACTCTCCTTTACATGTTTTACTTCCTATGGTTCCTTCTGTTTTATAAAAAGGACCATCAGGCTTGTGCTATGAATAAGTGGCACTAACATGTCAGTCATATCCAACAGCTGTTAGATATTAAGGATTATGTAAATCACTCCTACTACTGATGATATAGCCAGCTTCTGAGGGCAAGCAAATTAATAGACCTTATAAAAGAATCTACTACTGTCTCTTCGCTAGACCAGCATAATTTCTTAGTACTTACTGTCTAATTCTTATCCTAACATTCACAGAAAATGAGGCCACCACTCTTCATTAAAGAAGACTCTATTTCTAGAAAAAAATGGAGTCCATCCAAGATACTACAACTTTACACAATGCATATGTAAATAGATAGTAGAAATTTCTGTCCCAAACATCTATATTGTAGCTACTGCACTTATGCCTCTGAGAGCACAGCAGAAAAGGATTTGGAAAGATTTTAAGAGTCCAAGCCACAGGAAGTCTACTGTAAAACATACTTTCCTGGAAATTGCTGGATAAACAGGAGCAGAAAAATAGTAACATCAAAGGATATGTTAACATAGAAAATATTTCACTGAGTCCCATCCTTAGAAAAAGAATTATAGGCAACTGCTGGGACAATAATTTTGTTCCTACTGAGTGCTCAGCACTTGAACTATACACAGAAAAACAATAAAAACAGACTTAATATACTATTTACTTATTTGTGCATACACATCTATATAAATATACATATTCATGTAAATACAATAATGAAATATGTTATCAACTTTAGAGTAGAGGAGTATATAATGTCCTGGAGAGATGGTACCTGGGAAGACCTGGAGGGAAAAAAGGGTGGGGGAAAATGTTATAATTCTATTTTGATTAAAAACATTTTTAAAAAATTAAATGAATTTATTGATGACTTAATAATTATATATTACCTCTTATCATGTTGGATCCTGGAGTCCTCTGAGTAGATGTGGTCACGTTCATCTCCTCTCAAATCCCCAGACCATGCTCTACATTAAAAGCCTTTCCCAGGAAGATCATCATTTAATGTTTTTGATGAAAGTCATATAGAGCAATTCAAAAGGTACTAAAACATATGTTTATTTGACCATTTTCAATCTCTGATTGTTTATACATCATAATCTACCTCCCCCTTATGAACTAGTTTCCATATTTATGGTGACATACTGATATATCTTTTTGAAGTCCAAATAACTTACAGTAACTACTAACTAGAATGTTTACTTAGTGCTTAGTCTATGGAGTTAGCTTCATGAATCAAATGCAGTCCTGGCCTTTGATCATAATTAAATTGAGAAACATAAAACAAACAAAAACAAACAAGCAAAAAAATAAATGGACTCAAGATGCCCTAGCAATGGACAAAGAGAGACCTTTTGGGGGTTCTTATATGAGTCAGGGCAGAGCATATGACAGTTCTTTGTCCTTCCTCATTAGAAGCTTGGTTTTGTAGCCAAAGCTGTTTTTTGCCTAAGATACATAAAAGTCAAATCAAATCAAGGTAGTGCATCATTTAAGGACAAAGAAAGAGACCTTTGAAAAGTCTTCTAGTGCACTGCACAGAAATGCCATAGACACTTGCTTTGCTAACATGCTATACAACATGGATGTAGACTCCCAGCAGCCTGCCAACCACATGGTCAGCCTATAGCTGGAACCACCACAATATATGACAATGTGGTGGTCAGATGGAAGATAAATAGAAGTGGAGCAGGTTGAGAATTATTAGGAAAGATGAAACATAAAACTCAAGGATGGAGAGTAGTAGCCTGTTCTAAGTAGGCAGCTCTGCCACCTAGGGCCATGTTATAATCACAGCTGGAGCTGCCTCTGGCTGTCTTGTCTGAGTCTCTGAGAATACAGTTGCTTGGGTCAATGTCAATGTCTGTGACTCATTACCACAAGAAAAGATGGGATATCCTTGTTCTGGGCAACAGCCAGGACCCCTGAGATAACCAAGGTCTTTGCAGAACTGACCCTGTTCCTCAGTGGATGTGGTTCTCTGGAGAATTGGTTCCATTTCTTACCACTGGCAGAACTAAAAAAGTTGTCCCTGAGCCTTGCCCAGGCCATAGAGAGTGGAGCTATCCCTGATGCCAGGAGTATGGCTGAACCAGCAAGGTGAGCATAAGTGTGGAAGAGCTGATCCAACACCCATCTGCTGTGAGATAGCCCTGTGGAAGATGTGAAGCCCCCATTGCCATGTCCAGAAGAACAGAAAGTTGCCTACACTGTCATGAAATAGAGAGCTGTACCTGACCGTTATCAGCTGCAACCCTTGTGAGAGCAGGTCCTGTAACTTGCCTGAGAAACACAGAAGATAAAGGGGCTCAGGTGAGCCAGTCTCCAGTGTAAAAGCTTGGGAGCTCTGTCCCTGCCACTCATTTGCTGTGGGTGGTATTGGTATAAGGTTGATTCCCTATCTCTTATCCCTCACCACCTTATGCATTCTACAGAACTGGCACTCTCCCTTACTGGCATCAGAACCAGCAGAAGGGGTGCTGGGCAACACAATAATGCTGGTTCTGATAAAACAGGTGTGGACAAGCCAACCTTGTGTAGGAGAGTAAGAGGAAGCTGGCCCTCCCACTACTCTCCCATATTATAGCATGGGTATGAGGGGTGAATCCCTTCCCCATTTCCCCTGAACCCCTTTTGCAGTTGGTGGATCTGGCCCTGACCTCATGAGAGTAGGTGAGCTGGTCAGGAGGGAGTTAAAGCAGAAGGGCTGGCCCATCCCCTCACAGGCTGCAGCACTTTGGAGACTAGACCCTGTTCATTGACTGGAAAGCACAATGGAGCTGATTCTGGATGTGTAGGTGTATGTAGCCACCACACAAGTACAAATTCAAGGCTCTGAGATGGCCTACCCCAACATCTATACCATTTGTGAGCAGTTGGGATTTGTGAAAGGTCCAGTCCTATTATTCTAAAGCTGCAGGATCTTTGTAATATGGGGAAACAATAGGACAAATGGGAGGAGTCTTGATGATGATCTATTATTGATAGTGTCAGAGAAGCCAGAGATCTCACATTAGACTTATTGCAATGAATATTTTTCAAGTTGAGATGTGTGGACAAAGGGATATACTGTGGGGCACACTGAGACATTACAGCTCTCATGATGAGATGTTTTCTTATGCTGTGTGTGTGTGTGTGTGTGTGTGTGTGTGTGTGTGTGTGTGTGTCTGTGTGTGTGTGTGTGTTTGGGGTAGGACTGCAAAGGGTGGATCTGAGGGGATAGGGAGGTAAATGGTACTGGGGTACATGATGTGAAATTCAGTAAGAATTAATAAAAAGTAAAAGAAAAATTTTTGTAAAAAAATACAGAATAGAGTATTTGGAAAACAGTCAACTCAGGTGCTAAGTTTGAGAGAACACCTTCTACTATTATTTTTTCTAAGTATTTGTTGGATTGGGAAATCTGATAAGAAGTTTCTGCTTTCAGGCCAAGTCACTCAAAGGACAGCCATACAGGGTTGAAACGTTAAAAATAAGCTGATCATGCCCTTGGCTTCTAAACCTCAACAGGAAATTGGATTCTCAGCCGTGTCATTGAACTTAGTTTCTGACAAGAACTTCTAGTGTGTTCATCCTTTGTGGTTCAGAAAAAGTTTCATTTTTTTATAGAAAAAAAAAAGAAAAGAAAAAAAAAGAAATATCAACTATCAAATGAAAGTCATGAGCAGAAGGATAATAAATTAAGTTTAAGACAAGTAATCTCAATATTAATATTAATATATTAATACCATCAATATTAATATTAATATATTAATATTGATAATTAATATCACTGTTAAATATAGATATGCTTTAATTCTCAGCATAATTATGCTGAAACTTTATTGTGGGTTATTTGCAAAAGTTAAATATTTTTATGTAACTCTTTTTCACGTGCCTTATAACTTCATGCATAATTTTAATTTTTATGTGTTTAACTCTGTTTGATAGAAAGATCATATGAATTGTAAATAGTCCAGATATTTCAATGACATACTTTTTTATTAATTTATTTTTATTCACCTTTCCTTCTTCTCAGTTGCTACCACTTAGTTGTATATTCAGAACATATTTTTTGTTCCCATTTTATTGGAAATAGATTCCTTCTCATGCAAAACATCATGATTAGTTTCCCTTCCCATTTCCCATTCCAGTCTCTGCACCCATTTGTCCTATCCAAATCTACTCCCTTTCTGTTTCTCAGTAGAAAATAACAGGCTTCTAAGAAATAACAGAATATTATGAAATAGAGTATAATAAGATTAAAAAAAAACAGGTAGATTGACATGAAATTTGCTGTGTTCTGCTTGAGAACACCAGCTAAGGAAGAGAGGAGGTTTTAAATATTTTCTTTTGTTATTATTGGGTTTAACTATATGTGCTACAGCATGTATGTGGAAGCCAGAGCACACCTATGTGGACCTGGTTTTCTCTTCCTCCTTATAGAAGTTATAATGCCTACAGTCAGATCTCCAGGATTTTATAGTTAATATCTTCAATACCTGAGAAATCTCCCTGGACCAAGATATTAGTTTTTCTTAATCATTTCTCTATTTGCATCATTTTTATTTAGTAAGAACTTTCAATCTTCTCTGCCTCTATTATTTTATATTAATTGGCTTTTAAATATTCTTTTGCTATTTTGTACCCATAATTCAAGAAAAATAATTTCATACTTTGAAAACATATCTATGATTAATTCAAAGTTTATTTTAAGATTTTAATGTGGTTTGATTAATAATAGGGCTGAACCTTTTACATGCTCCAACAATTCATAGATGAGGTAGGTTTTGGGATGGGCAAACTCAGTGCTTTGGTTTTGGACCTGTGTGATAGCTGAGTTGGGAGGACTACCAGTACTCTAGCACCTACACCATCAGGGTGAGTTTCCCAGCAATGCAATTGCTAGCTAACCCAATGCTTCAGCTAGCAAGGGGCAGAGTGAGCTCTTCTGCTTTTATTCCCTGGGAGCTGGGTCAACTGCCTAGAATAGGTTAGCCTAATGCTGATTGTAATCTAATGTTAATTTGCCCCCCCCCCCAAAAAAAAAACTGGCTGCCCCACAGATGAGAAAGTCCTCATTGCAAAGGGTAGGTAAGTGACTCTGCCCCCAGTAGCTGTGACTGGCAAATAAAGATACCAACAGCCAAAGCTGGGCAGTAGAGTTATTGTATGGGTTTAGGTTTCCCAGGTTTCAGCCACAAGAAAGAATTTTCAGGAGGGGAAGAAGAAGAAGCCACCATAGGTTTTATATTTGTTATAGCACACAGTCAATTTTATTCACGATTACCCCTTCACCAAATTTCTCCCAGGTCTTCCCCACTTCCACATTCAAACAATTCCTGTTGTCCTCTCTCTTAACAACAAATAAATAAGCAGACCAAACAAAAATTCAAAGGAGTACAGTTTTTGTTGGATGACTATTTCTGAGAATGGATTTGACTGTTATTTATATATCAGGTGTACCTTACATGAAGAATACTGTGGAAATCTATTGGGCTAGGGGTAGGACTTTCAAACCCAACCCACCCCTTCAATGCTTGGATTTTGACTGAATTCAGCCTCTACAGGTTTTATGCATGGTGTCAGTCTCTAAGCGTTCATCAGTGCATATGTAATGAACAATGCCTGAAACATGTTATTTTCTTGATACCATTCACTCCCTCTGAGGTTTACAGTATTTCCCCCTTCTCTTCTGCACAGAGTAATTAAGTCTTTTGTGATGTGATGTTATAAAAACATGCCACTTGGGACAAATAATCCAAAACCTCCTATTCAGTACATATTGACTAGTTGCAAGTTTCTGTGTTATAAACTGTCTATTTCAAGTAGAAGCTTTTCTGATGAGGATTAAGAGAAGCATTGATCTATGAATATAGTAACATGCCATTAGAAGTGATTTTATTGATTTGTTTATTTGTCAGAAAAAAAATTGCAGTTGATTTCCCCATAGAGAATATGTTATATCAGTCTTCAAATTTTAGCTTCAACAATGTCAGATTTAACTTCCATCCCATTGTGCAGACCTTAAATCTCATAAAAAAGTGGTTGTTTACTCCCATAATATTCATGATATTATTGTACCAGTGGGAATATCATGACATTACTGTAGCTCTCAGGGATCATAGTTGGTGGATAGCTATTTTTTTTTCCTTTGTTAACATGCATAGCATCATTCAGCACCATGAATGCTAGTCATTTAAGGTAAAGCTTCAGGTTGAGTGATAGCTATATTTCTCTATATACTGTGACATAACTATTTGGCATCTTTAGCAATATGTCTCATCTTCATGTTGTGGAAGTTAAACTATAGTATTAGTAGTAGCCAATCACGTTTTATTGTTTTTATATATATATGTGTGTGTGTGTGTGTGTGTGTGTGTGTGCATGTGTGCGTGCACGCTTGCGCACGTGCAAGTGCACACATGCACGGTGTGTATGTATTTGTATTCTATTATTCACAAACTGTCACTAATGCTATACTGTTTAAGAACACACCTTCATAACTTATCAAATATGTAAAATTTAAACTGGTACCTAAAAAGAGCTCTCATCCCTATAGACTAATGTTATTGGTACTAGAAGGTATTTTCCACACTACCAAAGGAAAAAAAATGTGAATATAGACCTAGCTACAGAGCTTTGGATCTACAATGATAACTCCCCTTCAAGATATGCGATTGCACTAAGTGCTACAAAGCTAGAAGGAGCAACCAATGAGCTTAAGGCTCACTTCATGAGATGTAACAATGTAACCTATATCTAGTATTGCTCTGATGATCAAGAACCTGAAATCATATTAATCAAGGAACCAGAAACAAACCAATTACTATTTTTTTCTAATAAGGGAATAGTAAATGACTCCTAATAAAATTCTGCTATTTATATTTATGATTACTGATGCTCACTCATCATAAGAGAAACTTACTCTTGTAATAGAGAGTAAATATGGGTATACACAGCCAGATAATATATAAGAGAATAAGAACCTTTGGACCGCCCAGTTCTAAATGAGTTATCTCCATCAAATCCATACCCTCAGGCCTCAGATCACTGTATAAGTAGAGGTAGAATATTGTAAGAGCCAAGGAAACATAGCCTTTTAAACATAGTAGAAGCTATGCAGAGAGGCTAATGGCATGCACAGGGCTTGAACAGGCCTATAGAAGATGAGTTCCCAGTATGGAGATATGAACGTGGCACCCCTAACCCAGAAACTATCTCTATTTAATAACCACTTACAAAAATGTTGTTTTAATTTTAGTATAGTCCCACTGTGGATGCAAACTATTCTTGAGGACAGGCCCCATGCCTCATTACTTAGCACTAGAGGGTCAAAGCAAACCAAACTCAATGATAACTTGAAGATTATTTTTCCCAGAGTCTATCATTGTGGAATTTGTTTACTATTTCTTTGTTTGTATTGCAGGTCCTTGGCTTATCTTTTAGAGTACCTGGTTTTGCTTTTATGATATTTCTATGCATGTGAACCTATGCGTCGAATTTTTGCATTCACTTCTTATGCTTTTCCTTCTGAATTTTTGCCTAATTTTAGATTATTTTGGGGGTCTCTTAGTTTATTTGTTTTGTTTTATTTTATTTTATTTTATTTTATTCTTTAGATCCTGTTTGCTGTCTAAGGAGAGATAAAAAGGGTGAAGATATGTAGGAGTGGGGAAGTGTGAGGATCTCAGAGGAGTTTGGGGTTGGGAAACTGAAATTAGCAGTCACAGTGGTCAAAGACACCATGAGACCATGGTCCATAGAATCAACTAACCAGAGCTCCTAGGGACATACAAAGACTGAAGCTCCAGTCAAGAAGGCTGTATGGGTCTGTGCTAGCTCCTCTATATATGTTATCTATGCGTAGCTTAGTATTCTGATGAGACTTCTAACAGTGGAAATGGAAGCATCTCTATCTCTCACAGCCACACTTTTTCTCTTATTTTGTTACCTTTTCCAGCTTAGATATGAGGGTTTGTTTCTAATCATATTACATATTCTTATATCTTATTCAGTTGATATCCCTGTGAGGTGTGTTCTCTTCTGAAGGAAAACAAAGGAGGAATGGATCTAGGGGACAGATGTGTCTGGTGGGGAGCAGGGAGGAGTGGAGGGAAGAGAAATTGAGTTTGGATGTATAATATGAGGGAAGAGTTAAAAACAAAATAACAATGAGAAAAATTCCTACAAACCATTTACATACCCAACATTGTATCTAACTCAAATTATTTCTATCATTATGTATTTTTGATATTTTACTTATATAAAGTATGTATTATGTATAAACAATCTATTTTCAACAAAAATACGTGAACAAAATATTAAATGTTAGGTATACAGTGTAAATACATGAAATTGTACTATTTTGTTGCAAAGAAACTACAATATGTTTAATTCCTTGTGTTGTGGCTTGACCCAGTATCTTTAAGCAGTTTATGGAAGATTTGGAAAGTTAGAATACACCATAGAAAAGAAAGGACTAACGAATTAAATATGAATGGTGTTCATAATGTATGTGAGTGTTTACATTTTAGTAAATAAGAGAAATCAAAGGCAAAACTTATAATCTAAAGAGGAGACAGGTTTTTCCATGTAAGCTACCTGTGACCTTTTGTATCAAAAATCCTTCATTGTAGTAATGAAATGTCAGGGTGAGGGTGACAGTTAAAATAGCTGTCACTGGAGAGACAGTTCAGTAAGTAATAATGCTTTCTGTTACTGTGTGAGGGTGCCAAATCAAAGACACAGTTTCCATGTAAAAAAGAAGGCCTGCACAATTGTGCTTGAAACATAAATGTCGTGACTGGAGGCACAGGAGAATTGCTGGAGACAATAAGATTGCTCCAATAAGTTCACCTTCAGTGTAACTCCAAGTTCAAGATGAGACCTTGTAATAAGGGAATAAGGCACAATGTAATATAGTAGGACACAGAATGTCCTCTTCGGGTCTACTCACTTTTCTGAATATGCATAACATTCATTGAATAAAAGCATAATGTCAAATGTCACAATCATGAGAGAGGGATGAGGTGAAGAACTCTTGTAGGGGTCACCAGGAAGGACAACATTTGTAATGTAAATAAGAAAAGAAATTTTACAAAAGAAAATATGGTCAGTATATAAATGATATAAAAGTGTATATAGCTTATTTTATGATAGCATTGAAAAGGAGAATGTGTTCTTTGTATAGGTATGTATGTTTGCATTGTTATTATGTTGATATTTAATTTACTATATGAAAATAAACACACATGTGGTGATTAAATACTAGCAATTGAGCAAAATATGGATGTCTCTTTCTACCTGATCAATATAAAACATGGTTAAATGGAGCTTTGGTATCTTGGAAGTAAAAGTTGCATGCTACCAAAGTTTTCATTGAACTGGCAGAAATGCTGCTGCATGTCTGGAAAAACTAGATAATATAGCAAGAGCCTTCTGCGAAATGTATGCTTATAAAATATATTCATAAATGTGTTTTATTCATAATTATATTTATAAATAGATACACGTATATACACACATATATGTGTATGCACACATAGAGACATACATATGCACACACAAACACACCAAATTTCTAATCCAAACAAACAGTCAGAAAAATTTTTCTGAAAAGAGAGTATCAAACTCTCAGAAGCAACCTCGTAGTGAAACTACAAGATGAATTCACTCTATTCATTTATCATAAACTGTAGTATCAATATGCTGTTTCTGAAGTTAAAAATAAATTCCCTACTTTAGAAGTATTGTTTCTGTGTTACTTCCTCATTTATGCCTTACAAATTTCCAACAGTAGGTCACCCATGTTTGTTTCTGACATTTTGTTTTTGATATGGAAAGTGCTAATGATAAAGGAAGCCTGGAAATATCAAAACAGTATCTAAGGCCAAAGTTCACTGAGTTCTAACTTCTATAACAGAACTCAGTGTGCTTTCTCATTCTAGTGGGGGTTTTATGTGGAAAAATAGAAATTTGATAACTATGATCCTGAGTATATAAGCTAATAAAAATAATATCTATCTACAAGTGTATTATCTATATAAATCTACTTGGATTTTAAAAATATGTTGAACTCAATGTAATACCTTTCTCAGCTAGATACTGAGATTTATTTAACATTTTTCAGAAATATCTCTTATGTATTCCAAAGCCTTCTCTAAAAGTTAAAAAAAAATAATAATAGATTTTTCCACATCCTTGAACAATACTTCACCCCATGGAAACCAAAGATGTCTGTGCTTAGTGAACTTAATCCACTGAGCAATCTTTCCACAAATCTTGTCATTTGTGCTTGAGCAATATGTTAAACTTTAGAATAAGGTACAAGGACACAAAGTTTTCAAAAGCCTTTTCCCACTTACTTATGAATATAAAATGTTTTCAATATAACCTTACATTTCTTGATGCCTGTGTTAGACACTTATGAATTTTAAAATTACAAGTAAGTTTTTAAAATCATTAATTATCTTAAATTTTAATATTATATATTAATACACTAATAAAGTTCATTGGAAAGTGGAATGTTTCAAATCATTGCTGCACATACAGTCACCCTTTGTATTATCAGTTGCAGCAGACACATGCTCCTTTATGAATAGAGACAACTGTAAACTCATCTTATTGATACTCACTCCAAATTATAATTGAAAAATGAAAGTGAGAATATTCT
>LR754767.1:0-25831 GCA_902729485.2 Mus minutoides
ATAGACACTATAGCATATGCCAGCAAGATAGTGCTGAAAGGGCCTGGATATAGCTGTCTCGGGGGAAACTATACCAATGCCTGGCAAACATGGAGGTGGAAGCTCACAGTCAGCTATTAGATGGAACACAGGGTTCCCAAGGAAGGAGCTAGAGAAAGTACCCAAGGAGCTGAAGGGGTCTTCAACCCTCTAGGTGGAATAATAACCATGAACTAACTAGTACCCCCTGAGCTCATGTCTCTAGCTGCATATATAGAAGAGGATGGCCTAGTGGGCCATCATTGGGAAGAAAGGCCCTTTGGTCATGCAGACTTTATATGCCCCAATACAGGGGAACGCCAGGGCCAAGAAGTGGGAGCAGATGGGTAGGGGAGCAGGGCCGGGAGTGGGGAGGGTATAGGGAACTTTCTGGATAACACTTGAAATGTAAATGAAGAAAATATCTAATAAAAGTTGAAAAAAAGGGGAAAAAAATAAAAAAATAAAAATAGAAAAAAAAAAAAAAAAGAAAGAGTCAACTGACTGGTCTAAAATTACACCTTGGAATCTAGGGTTTTCCTAACTTAGAAGATATTCAGCATCTACTCTTGTGAAATCTAGTTGTAGCTGTTGAATATTTGCCACATGCCAGATACTACTATAAGATTTTTTTCTAATAATTTACTTAATTACAATTCCATGAAAAAATAATTATGGTGAATATGCTCATTTTTATAATTTACAGCAGGAAAGAAGGGAGGTTGACTATTTCAGCAGGGCACCACCACTGCTATGCAAGCTGGCTGTCATGCTAGCAACTGGAGACTCTACAACCATGGCAGGTCTTCAGCTTATTCATTATTCTGTTATATTCTCTCTCTCTCTCTCTCTCTCTCTCTCTCTCTCTCTCTCTCTCTCTTTTCTCTTTATACCTCAGTAATTACTTCCTTTATTAGTTTTTACAATATTACAACTAATTTTTCTTTCATGTATCAATGAGCTGTTAATTCATTTTCCAAACAGAATGGAATGAGAAGAATTTTAAATACCCCTGCTGCTGGTTGTACTACAAAGTCCTACTAACAGGGCTGAGAAAACCTCATCTGTGGTTGTTTGAATATGCTTTGCCCAGGAAGTGGTACTATTTGGAGGTATGGTCTTGTTAGATTAGGTGTGGCCTTATTGGAGAAAGTGTGTCACTGTGGGTGGGCTTTAAGATCCTCTTCCTAGCTGCCTGCATAGACAGCAGTCTTCTCCTAGTTGCCTTTGAACAAGAGGTAGAACTCTCAGTTCCTCCATTGCCATGCCTGCCTGGACAATGCTACCATGCTTCCTACTATAAGGATAATGGACTGAACCTCTGACTCTGTAAGTAAGCCCTAATTAAAGGTTGTCCTTTATAAGAGTTGCTGTGGTCATGGTGCCCACAGCAATGAGACCCAAACAAAGACACCATCTAACTCCCACAGTGAAGGCCCTTGACAATTCCTTTCTCCCCCACATTTCTGAACTCTTGAACTCTGTTCTCTGTAACTGTAATATAAAATTGCTGGGTTACTTTCTGCAAACAATAAACTGTTCTCTCCAACACCATCAAAGCAGGCTTACATAATTTTTAATAATAAACTCTAGTTTTATTCCTCTATTATAGATCAAATTATAGACATCTTTTAAAAGCAAGTAAAATCTATTTCAAATTATTATAGACAAAACCTACTTCTTAGAGATCAAAAAAGAAAGAAAAGTCGATGCATTTCTGTAAAAGCAAGCAATCAACAATGAAAGAAGTAAAATTAATTCAGACCTTTAAGATACGCAGGCACATAGTTTAAAATAAAAATGAATCTTAAAACAAATATTTTAGTGGCCATACAATAGGGTTGTAAAATATTAGAACATAAATGAAAGTATCAAGTTTTAAAATTTCTTGACAAGTGCTAATCAAAACAGGATCAGTTTAATAACGCACAGTGCATGCACTTTTCTTTCTACAATGCAATAGATTTTCCAAAGCACCTTTTGATTGGGTTGCTCCAACGCTGGTGACAAATGACCCCAGGATTTTTGCATTGGAAGCAGGAGGTAGAAGGCTAGCCCTCTGTACTGACCAACTCGCCTAGGAGATGAATTTAAATTCCAGTGAGACAAAATCCACAAGAGGCCAAGGAAACTTCTAGTGCAAGAACTGGGGAATATTAAAGAAGTCTTGGCAGATGCAGAATCAAAGGATCTGGGATCTTGTGGAAAAATGAACTCCTGAAGCCCTTGGGACAAGCACAGAAATTGGACTTTGGAGACAAATTCCCTGTGTCCTGCACAGGGAATTCCCGGCCAATCCAGAACACCAAAGCATAGCCAACCTTTGGGCTATGTCAGTATCCACAGCTGTCCCTGACTCTCTGGCTGCCTATGCCTCACTAGGAGTGCTAAGGCTTGACATCGAATTGATTTCAAGAAAGTGAGCCTTGCACACAGGCTCAAGCAAGACAAGGATGAGGCAATTAAATGCACTTGGGTTTGGCATCGTCTCCCACTGCCGGGCAGAAGGTGGCACCCGCTATAATATCGTCTCTCCTAGTAATAAGCTCCCACCAGACCTGCAAGTGAATAGGCCAAGTCCTGCCTTCATCCACCACTGTAAAGACACCCTTCCCCACAGCTTGAGTGAAGTTATGTTCAACTTTGGTTTAAAACCATGTCTGAAGGTGTCTGCAACCCTATAGGTGGAACAACAATATGAAATAACCAGAACCCGCAGAGCTTGTGTCTCTAGCTGCATATGTAGTAGAAGATGGCCTAGTCGGGCATCATTGGGAAGAGAAGTCCCTTGGTATTGCAAACTTTATATGCCTCCGTACAGGGCAACACCAGGGTCAAGAAGTGGGAGTGGGTGGGTAGGGGAGTAGGGTGGGGTAAGGGTATAGGGTACTTTTGGGATAGCATTTGAAATATAAATAAAGAAGAAAATATCTAATAAAATTAGGGAAAAAAGAAAATATCTAATGAAAAATGAAAAAGAAAAAAAGCCTGCCAGAGCTCATGAGGGAACCATCTTGAGTCCCAGGTCCCTCAGAGACCAGTCTGCACAGGTGAGAGTGCAGACTGCAGAAGCGACACACCTGGGACAGTCAGAAGTAACACAGCTTCTGGGACAGACCCAGCTTCGGGCTCCAGACATCTGGGCACCTTCCCTGCCAAAGGAGAGGTGTCTGCCCAGGAAGGCTCTGCCTGTAGAAATAGGTGAAGGAGCCATCTTGAGTCCCGGATCCCTGAGAGACCAGTCTGCGCAGGTCAGCTCACTGACTGCAAAGGGTGAGTGAGCAGGCTGCAGAAGCAACACAGCTTCTGGGATAGAACCAGTTTCGGGCTCTAGACATCCGGGCACCTTCCAAGTCTGAGGAGAAGTGTCCACACAGGAGGGCTTTGCTTACCAGAGCTCATGAGGGAATCATCCTGAGTCCCAGGTCCCTCAGAGACCAGTCTGCACAGATGAGATTGCAGACTGCAGAAGTGAAACAGCTTCTGGGACTGGCAGAAGCAACACAGCTTCTGGGACAGATCCTGTTTCGGGTTCCAGACATCTGCGCCCCTTCCCTGCCTGAGGAGAGGTGTCTGCCCAGGAGCGCTCTGCCTGCAGAAGCAGGTGAGGGAACCATCTTGGGTCCCGGATCCTTCAGAGACCAGTCTACACAGGTAAGCTTGCAGACTGTGAAGGGTGAGTGAGCAGACTGCTGAAATGACACAAATTCTGGGAGAGACAGAAGCAACATAGCTTCTGCAACAGACTCAGTATCAGGATCCAGACTTCTGGGCACCTTCCACACCAGAAGAGAGGGGTCCACCCAGGAGGGCTTTGAGGGATCCAACTTGGGTCCTGGGTCCCTCAGAGGCCAGTCAGAGCAGGTGATCATGCAGGCTGCAGAGGCAACACATCTTCTAGGACAGGCCCTGTATTGGGGCTTCATCTTTAGCCAAGGGGCAGGTCTGAACACCAGACCTCTGTGCATCTTCCATGCAAGAAGAGAACTGGCCTGCAGAGACTACTCTGACCACTGAGACTCAGGAGACAGCTGGACTCCCAGGACTGCTGACAGAGGCTAACAGAATAACAGAAGGAACAAGCTCCAACCACAGACAACTAGAGCAACAAACTCCAGAGATTACCAGATGGTGAGAGGCAAACATAAGAATCTTTATAAGAGAAACCAAGACTACTAACCATCATCAGAACCCAGCACTCCCACCTCAGCCAATCCTGGCTACCCCAACACATCTGAAAAGCAAGACTCAGATTTAAAATCATATCTCATGATCCTGATAGAGGACATGAGGAAGGACTTTAGTAAGTCACTTAAAGAAATACAGAAGAACACTGCAAAAGAGGTAAAAGACCTTAAAGAGGAAACACAAAAGTCCCTTAAAGAAATACAGGAAAACACAACCAAACAGGTGATGGAATTGAAGAAAACTATGCAAGACCTAAAAAGGAGCATAGAAACAATAAAGAAAACCCAAAGTGAGACAACTCTGGAGATAGAAACCCTAGGAAAGAATTCAGGAACCATAGATATGAGCATCAGCAACAGAATACAAGAGATGGAAGAGAGAATCTCAGGTGCATAATATTCCATAGAGAACATAGGCACAACAATCAAAGAAAATGCAAAATGCAAAAAGATCCTAACTCAAAACATCCAGGAAATCCAGGACACAATGAGAAGACCAAACCTACGGATAATAGGAGTAGATGAGAATGAAGATTTTCAACTTAAAGGGCCTACAAATATCTTCAACAAAATAATAGAAGAAAACTTCCCAACCTAAAGAAAGAGATGCCCATGAACATACAAGAAGCCTACAGAACTCCAAATAGACTGGACCAGAAAAGAAATTTCTCCAGACACATAATAATCAAAACAACAAATGCACTAAATAGATATAGAATATTAAAAGCAGTAAGGGAAAAAGGTAAAGAAACATATAAAGGCAGGCCTATGAGAATTACATCATATTTCTCACCAGAGAATGTAAAAGCTAGAGGATCCTGGACAGATGTTTTACAGACCCTAAGAGAACACAAATGCCAGCCCAGGCTACTATACCCAGCAAAACTCTCAATTACCATAGATGGATTAATCAAAGTATTCCATGATAAAACCATACAAATTCACACAATATCTTTCCACAAATCCAGCCCTTCAAAGGACAATAAAGGGAAAAATCCAACACAAGGATAGAAACTACACAGTAGAAAAAGCAAGAAAGTAATCCTTCAACAAACCTAAAAGAGGACACCCCAAGAACAGAATCCCAGCTTTAACAACAAAAATAAAAGGAAGCAACAATTACTTGTCTTTAATTTCTCTTAACATCAGTGGACTCAATTCTCCAATAAAAAGGCTTAGACTAATAGAATGGCTACACAAACAGGATGCAACATTTTGCTTCTTACAGGAAACCCACCTCAGGGAAAAAGACAGACACTACCTTAGAGTAAAAATCTGGAAAACAATTTTCCAAGCAAATGGTCCGAAGAAACAAGCTGGAGTAGCCATTCTAATATCGGATAAAATTTACTTCCAAAAAGAAGTTATCAAAAAAGACAAGGAGGGGCACTTCATACTCATCAAAGCTAAAATCTACCAAGATGAAGTCTCAATTCTGAATATCTATGCTCCTAATACAAGATCAGCCACATTCATTTAAAAAAAAAAAAAAAACTGTAGTAAAGCTCAAAGCACACATTGCACTTCACACAATAATAGTGGGCGATTTCAACACCCCACTCTCACCAATGGACAGATTCTGGAAACAGAAACTAAACAGAGACAAATGGGCACTAACAGAAGTTATGAAACAAATGGATTTAATAGATATCTACAGAATAGTTTATACTAAAACAAAAGGATATACCTTCTTCTCAGCGCCACATGGTACCTCCTCCAAAATTGACAATATAATTGGTCACAAAACAGACCTCCACAGATAGAAAAATATTGAAATTCTGCCATGCATCCTATCTGACCACCATGGACTAAGGCTGATCTTCAATAACAACATAAATCATAGAAAGCCAGCATTCACATGTAAAGTGAACAACACTCTACTCAATGATTCCTTGGTCAAGGATGAAATAAAGAAATTAAAGACTTTCTAGAGTTTAATGAAAATGAAGCCACATCATACCCAAACTCATGGGACACAATGAAGGAAGTCCTAAGAGAAAACTCATAGTCTTGAGTACCTCCAAAAAGAAACTAGAGAGAGCATACACTTGCAGCCTGACAGCACACCTAGAAGCCTTAGAACTAAAAGAAGTAAATTCACCCAAGAGCAATAGACAGCAGGAAAAAATTCAACTCAGGGCTGAAATCATCCAAGTGATAACAAAAAGAACTATTCAAAGAATCAACCAAACCAGGAGCTGGTTCTTTGAGAAAATAAAAAAGATAGACAAACCCTTAGCCAGAATAACTAGAGGGCACAGGGACAGTATCCTAATTCACAAAATCAAAAATGAAAAACACATAACAACAGATCCTGATGAAATCCAAAACATCATCAGATCCTACTACGAAAGGCTATACTCAACAAAACTAGAAAACCTGGATGAAATGGACAACTTTCTAGACAGATACCAGGTACCAAAGTTAAATCAGGATCAGATTAACAATCTAAACAGTCCCATTTCCCCTAAAGAAATAGAAGCAGTCATCAATAGTCTCCCAACCAAAAAAGGCCCCAGACCAGATGGGTTTAGTGCAGAGTTCTATCAGACCTTCAAAGAAGACCTACTTCCAACTCTCCTCAAACTATTGCACAAAATAGAAACAGAAGGTACTCTACCCAATTCTTTCTATGCAGCAACAGTTACTCTGATACCTAAACCACACAAAGATCCAACAAAGAAAGAGAACTTCAGACCAATTTCCCTTATGAATATTGACACAAAAATACTCAGTAAATTCCTCACAAACTGAATCCAAGAAGGCATCAAAATGATCATCCATCATGACCAGGTAGGCTTCATCCCAGGAATGCAGGGATGGTTTAATATACGGAAATCCATCAATGTAATCCACTATATAAACAAAATCAAAGACAAAAACCACATAATCATTTTGTTAGATCCTGAAAGAGCATTTGACAAAATCCAACACCCTTTCATGATAAAAGTCTTGGAAAGATCAGGAATTCAAGCAATATACAGTAAACCAGTAGCCAACATCAAACTAAATGGAGGGAAACTCGAGGCAATCCCACTAAAATCAGGGACAAGACAAGGCTGCCCACTTTCTCCCTATCTATTCAATATAGTACTTGAAGTTCTAGCCAGAGCAATTCGACATCAAAAGGAGATCAAGGGGATACAAACTGGAAAGGAAGAAGTCAAAATATCACTATTTGCAGATGATATGATAGTATATATAAGTGACCCTAAAAATTCCACCAGAGAACTCCTAAACCTGATAAACAGCTTCAGTGAAGTAGTTGGATATAAAATTAACTCAAACAAATCAATGGCCTTTCTCTACACAAAGGATAACCGGCATGAGAAAGAAATTAGAGAAACAATACCCTTCAAAATAGTCACAAATAATATAAAATACCTTGGTGTGACTCTAACTAAGGAAGTGAAAGATCTATATGACAAGAACTTCAAATCTCTGAAGAAAGAAATTGAAGAAGATCTCAGAAGATGGAAAGATCTCCCATGCTCATAGATTGGCAGGATTAATATAGTGAAAATGACTATCCTGCCTAAAGCAATCTACAGATTCAATGCAATCCCCATCAAAATTCCAACTCAATTCTTCACTGAGTTAGAAAGGGCAATTTGCAAATTCATCTGGAATAACAAAAAAACCTAGGATAGCAAAAACTATTCTCAACAATAAAAGAACCTCTGGTGGAATCACCATGCCTGACCTCAAGCTGTACTACAGAGCAATTGTAATAAAAACTGCATGGTACTGGTACAGCGACAGACAGTTAGATCAATGGAATAGAATTGAAGACCCAGAAATGAATCCACACACCTATGGTCACTTGATTTTTGACAAGTGAGCTAAAACCATCCAGTGGAAAAAAAGACAGCATTTTCAACAAATGGTGCTGGCACAACTGGCAGTTATCTTGTAAAAGAAAGTGAATTGATCCATTCTTATCTCCTTATAGAAATCTCAAGTCTAAATTGATCAAAGACCACCCCATAAAACCAGAGACACTAAAATTTATAGAAGAGAAAGTGGGGAAAAGCCTCGAAGATATGGGCACAGGGGAAAAAAAATCTTAAACAGAACAGCAATGGCTTATGCTGTAAGATCAAGAATTGACAAACGGAACCTTATAAAATCGCAAAGCTTCTATAAGGCAAAAGACACTGTCAATAAGACTAAAAGACCTTTAATCCCAGCACTCAGGAGGCAGAGGCAGGCGGATTTCTGAGTTCGAGGCCAGCCTGGTCTACAAAATGAGTTCCAGGACAGCCAGGGCTAGATAGAGAAACCCTGTCTCAAAAAACCAAAAAAAAAAAAAAAAAAAAAAAAAAAAAAAAAAAAAAAAAAAAAAAAAAAAAAAAAAAAAAAAAAAAAAGACTAAAAGACCACCAACAGATTGGGAAAGGATTTTTACCAATCCCAAATCTGATAGGGGACTAATATGCAATATATAAAAAGAGCTCAAGAATCCGGACTCCAGAAATTCCAATAATCCCATTATAAAGTAAAGAATTAAACAAAGAATTCTCAGCTGAGGAATCCTGAAGGGCTGAGGAGCACCTGAAAAAATGTTCAACATCCTTAATCATCAGGGAAATACAAATCAAAACAACCCTGAGGTTCCACCTCAAACCAGTCAGAATGGCTAAGATCAAAAATTCAGGTGACATCAGATGCTGGTGAGAATGTGGAGAAAGAGGAACACTCCTCCATTGCTGGTGGGATTGCAAGCTTGTACAACCACTCTGGAAGTTAGTCTGGCGGTTCTTCAAAAAATTGGACATAGTACTACCGGAGGATCCAGCAATACCTCTCCTGGGCATATACCCAGAAGATGTTCCAACTGGTAATAAGAACACATGCTCCACTATGTTCATAGCAGCCTTATTTATAATAGCCAGAAGATGGAAAGAGTCAGATGTCCCTCAACAGAGGAATGGATACAGAAAATGTGGTACATTTACACAATGGAGTACTACTCTGCTATTAAAAACAATGAATTTATGAAATTCTTGGGCAAATGGCTGTATCTGGAGGATATCATGCTGAGTGATGTAACCCATTCACAAAAGAAGTCACTAGATATGCACTCCCTGATAACCGGATATTAGCACAGAATCTTAGAATACCCAAGATACAATTTGCAAAACACAAGAAAATTAAGAAGATGGAAGACCAGTGTGTGGATACTTCATTCCTCCTTATAACAGGGAACAAAATACCCATGAAAGGAGTTACAGAGACAAAGTTTGGAGCTAAGACTAAAGGATGGACTAGCCAGAGACTATCCCACCCAGGTATCCATCCCATAATCAGTCACCAAACCCAGACACTATTGCATAGGAGAGCAAGAATTTGCTGAAGGGACCCTGATATAACTGTCTAGTATGAAGCTATGCCAGTGCCTGGCAAATACAAAAGTAGATCTCACAGTCATCTATAGGGTGGAACACAGGGCCCCCAATGGAGAAGCTACAGAAAGTACCCCAAGAGCTGAAGGGGTCTGTAACCCTATAAGAGGAACAACAATATGAACTACCCAGAACCCCCAGAGCTCGTGACTCTAGCTGCATATGTAGTAGAAGATGGCCTAGTCAGCCATCATTGGGAAGAGAGGTCCCTTGGTATTGCAAACTTTATATGCTCTACTACATTGGAACACCAGGGTCAAGAAGTGGGAGTGGGTGGGTAGGGGAGCAGGGTGGGGGAACTTTTGGGATAGCATTTGAAATGTAAATTAAGAAAATATCTAATTAAAAAAATGAGGAAAAATAAACATCTCCTTGCAGCCGTGTCATTTTCCCTGGGTTCCCCAGTGGCCCCTGAGGAGAGACCTCCTAGTAAATGAAAAGCTCACAGTGCAACTGTTTGATACAATGACAAAACCTGAACATAGCAGACCTATAGTAGACTTGGGGTAGGTGGAGCTGCTGCATAAAGGGCAGAACTTCCCACAACTGCCACAGAATTAGCACAGCCAATTAATATTCCAGCTGCACCAAAGCAGGCATACAATCTGGAGCGGTAACAACTGCATGCAGTGGAGTTTTAGGAAAACAGATTTGCCTTTTACTTCCAGAACAGATTTGTCTTTTTCTTCCAGGTTTGGTGGTAATGACTCAGAGCTGGGCTGGCCAACTGGCAGCCCTGTTGAATCTCTTCTCCTTGTCTGTGCCAGAGAAAGCTCCCACATCCCAGATGAGACTTGGAAGTCCAAAGCACATATTGCATCTTCAGGAGATCCTGCTGGTCTTCTCTAGTGAGCTCAAAGAGATTACTGAAATTATTCTCAAGGGAAGAATTGGCCTCCCAAGGAGAAAAAGTTGAAGGCAAATTACATTGCATGCAAATGCCAGGCAGGCAGCCTGTGAAAGTGGAAATTACTTAACACCTTGGAACAGATTGCCACAGAAAAAGGACATCATCACCAATATTCTCCTTCCTCGTGGGTGTAGGTGTATATAATTGCAGGACTCTCTAGCACCTTGGCAGGGGGAGCACTCTGCCCTCCTACTGAAGGATGAGTATCTGCACAAGACCCTACCTTCTTTTATTTTTAAAGTCATCAATTTACTAAAATAGAAAGGGATGGCATTTCTGGAAAGCTTTGGTTCCCAAGAAACTCTCTGTGCTCTTGACTGCTTCTTTTAGCTTTCATATATTTCTCTGATATATGAATCTATTCCTTTCAGAGAAAGGGAACCAGCTCAAGATTAGAAGGTAAGAAATGAGATAAACAAAATGAAGGATTATGGTGAAGACTTATAGAAGTCTATTGGTTTGTACCCAAACTAAGACAATAATTTTAAAGGAGTTTGAATAAAAATAGCCTCCACAGGTAGACAGTTTAGCTCCCAAAAGATGCAGATTATTAAATCTGAGTGTCAGGGACAGACACTTCTCCATGAGTCAGAGAAGTAACCCCCCCCCCCAAAAAAAAAAACAAAAACAAAAAAACAAAAAACAAAAAACAAAAACATAGTTTCTTGGAACTGTCCTTGGTTGTCTGCCAACAAGATGGAGAAAGCCATTGGTTCTAGATAGAGGACACAGGGAGAAAGTTGGGGGCGGGTGGCTGTGGGACCTGAGTGCATGGAGCCATAGAGCCATGGATCTTTGATAGAAGAAGTACATCCTGGCAGGTAGGTTGGGACAGGTTAGAGCCATGCCTCACTTGCAGTCCTCCTCCTCCTCTTCCTCCTCTTCTTCCTCCTCTTCCTCCTCCTCCTCTTCCTCCTCCTTCTCCTTCTCCTATTGCTCCTCCTTTCCTTCTCTCTCTCTCTCTCTCTCTCTCTCTCTCTCTCTCTCTCTCTCTCTCTCTCCCCTTTCTGGCTGTGGGTGTGGTTGGAGATATTATCTCTCAGCTTCTTGGCCCCTTCTGCCATGTCTGCTTACCATGATGCCATCCATCTTGTTTCTCTGAGCTATAAGCCAAGAGAAGTTTTTTCTTCCATAAGTCACTTCTGGGTGTGGTGTTTCTTCAAAGCAACAGAAGGATACCTAATATGGCAGTGGGAAATGGTCAATGTACAGTAATGTTCACGTCAGCTATGTTGTAATAATGAGAGATTAGTGGCCTTTTTTTGTGTGCATTCTAGTAGGTGACTGGAACATTGTAAGTCTCTCACAGTAGAACAACTATCACAGTAATACAACTATCGCAAGCAACTCTGGAATGATCTTAAAGTAAAGATAACAAACAATAAAAAGAAAATATGCTAGAAGGTTTCCAAAATTAGATAACAGACTAAGAAGAAACATATAATTTGATTTGTCAATTGAATGGGGAACACATAAACAGAAAATTATTTTGCATTCATCATGGAACTTTTCTGGGGTTTTGTTTATTTGCTTGTTTCGCATTGTTTTGGTTTGTTTGACTTGAGTACATATTTAGGATATAGAATAAAGGATTAGGGTTCATGAGGGTGACTTATTGCAGAGGGTATATCCAATTGGTAATTATTAAGGACACAACTTTTAAGTTGTGGTGATGTTGATTCTGTGTTAATGAGACATTAGTAAATGTTATCACTAGGCACTGAATCCAATATTAACAAAAGCCGCTACACTTGTCTTGCACAGATCTCCTAAACAGCCATCAATGACTCAACAAATAAAGAAAATGTGACACACACATAAGAAGGAATATTATTCTACCATAGGAGGCCTGGTGAATTCTTTTCACATGATCTACTTTGCCAATCTCCTCTGACATATGTTATACCATATGTATGCATGTAAACTGTCTCAAAATATTTTAAAGACAAAAGCATATATATGTAACTATAGGAAATCCATGAATGTATGAAAAAATCTAGACTGTTTCTGCTTTTGAGTCTGAGCAACTCCACTGTATGTAAATAGCACGTTTTCCTCAACCATTTTGTCTGCAAATAGATACTTACTTAAGTTAGCAGTTGCAATATAATGGGCATGTCAATGCAGACATCTCTTGGAACCCAGATTTCATCTCACTGAACATGGATGAATCCTGTGGGTAGGATGCAAAGTGAATTAAAACAGTCACAGACTATAACTGGCCCATAAAGACTTTGGAACTCTGCTTGGCTAAAATCAACAGAGTCATGGGAACAGTGTAACCTAGTTATGACAGATAACCAGGGAGAGGAAAGAGAAGCTGTTATTGAACAAAGAGAAAGTGGCTATTAGGTACTACTCACACTTCTAGAGCTACTCTGTATAGCACAGCTCTACCCATGGTTAATATTGTGATGTGCACTTAAAATGTTTCAGCAGAATATAATCCACATTAAGAAACTTACCATAATTAAAAGTAATAAAGAGACATCATGTGTGACTGAGTTTGATAGCCTAACACACAAAATCAGACCTGGATATCTACAAAATGTTTCATTTGCAATAAACACATACTGAAAGATTATTATAAGTCGTTAAACTAAAATGTTCATGTAATGCTGGAATTTATAGAACATTTGAATCAATGTAACTGAAAATTTACCCCAAAATGCTCACACTTAAGAAGATCCAATTTAAAAAAAAAAAAAAAAAACCAACTCTGTCAAGCTCTCAAAATCAACAAAGTCATTTCATGTGTCCAAATGATTAAAGCATGTGAAACTATGTTTGAAACTAGGAGAGACTATGTGAATATCTGCTGTTCATATAGTTGCTATGTGTTATTTATCTATGAGAAAACTATCAAAGAATTATTCTCTTAGAATATAAAAGGCCTACTTTTAAGATTTTGTGATTATGTTCTTGATCAAAAAAAAAAAAAAAAAAAAAAAGGTGTGTCCAGATAAGTGGTAAGCAAGTTCATTGACTCAAGGTCTTGAGTTGGGATATTCTTGGCTGCAGACTGTAATCTTTACCTTCACTTTAAGGTGAGTATTCTTTTAAGGCACCATAAAATAATCATGCTTCTTCTTGAACAAATAAAAAACTATATCTCATAAAAGGACCACCAAAAATGCATGACCATGAGAAGTTAAATCTACAAAGGTGCAAGTTCCTCAGCTACTCTAAGAGCTAAGAAGGGACACCTGAGTAGCAAGACCGGACACCAGTAGCTTCATCTCAAATTACTTCCTGATTATGGCTAAATAATTAAGATTACTGAGCAGTTACAAAATAAATCAGCATCCCCTCTATAACATACAGCAGAGAGCTGTAGGAGATTAAACACGGGGAGACTCCTTTCGGAGACTGAGGCAACTGATATTTCCGAAGAGACAAGTGTAAAATGACATGCTATTAAATATGATTGAAAATGATAAGCATGATTTCAATTTTACAAATTCTATTGAAAATAAGAGGAGATAGAACTTCACTATATCAAGTGCACTTTTAAATCCCTTATCTCATTCATTCTCTTTAAAAAAGAAAATCTCATGAGAGCTATCATTACTTCAGCTTCTGGAAGCTCCAAGGTTAATAAAAAGGCACATGTATTAACAGGATAGGCTCGGGGACAGGCTTTGGGATGTAGACACATGAAAATGAAATGTGGGAAGTAGACCTGTAAAAAGTTCCTACCTCGTGCTAGGACGAGACAGTAAAGTCATTTTATCTGAGACTGAGAAGAAAGAACACATTTTCTGCAGCTAAATCATAATACCTTGTGACTTTTGAGGAGCTCATTGGCACTAAGATCTGAAAAATGCAAGAGATGTTTGCTTCTGTTGTAACTGTCTGCGGAAGAGTTTAGACCACATGATAAAGGGAAAGGGATTAAGTCAAGGAGATAGCAGCAGCATTGCTCAGCCGTTTCTCAGATTTTACATGGACTCTTGTGTTTTTCCAGGTCACATCTGAGAAGTGAAGCCTTTGCTTTTAGGCTTGGGGAGAAGCCTGACAATGTTTGCAGAAACATGAAGCAATGCAGCTGGCCCAAATGGCGTGAGAACCTAGAAAGAAAAAGAACTCATAAAAATCGATATTTATACAAAACAACTAGTTGAGAAAACAACTTTCTAGAAAAAAAAAGCATCATAAAGCTGCCAGAGCTTTATGATGCAGTTAAGAAAGTCTTAGTAACCTGTAATTGGTATATGTTTGTATACTGTTGCCTCTGCTTAGAAGTTATTCAGACAAAATAATTAGCAAATCTACCCAAAACATGGAGTCATTGATAAAATCTAATAAACTGACATGACTTAAACTGTCATGGATCTGAATAGCAAACATCATCAGTTCTGACTCATGATTTGTCCTGTTACGGACAAAAGCCCTTCAACCTAACATTACAGTGCTGGGGAAGGCAGCCCAGTTGGTAAGATGCTTGCCACATGAGTATGAGACCTGAGTTCTAACCCTAGTACCAACATGAAAAAGCTAGGTGTGGTAGTACACTTATAACCTCAGTTAAGTAGAAAAGGGTACAGACAGGTGGCCCGCCAATCTAGTCTGCTCTGTGAGCTTCATGATCAAGGAGAGATCTTATTGTCTCAAACAATAAGGTGGATAACAATTGAGAAAGACATTTAATGTTGACCTCTGGTCTCCACATACACACACACACACACCACACACACACCCACCACACACACATACCCACCCATACACACAAACACACACACACACACACACACACACACACACCATAGGAGGCAGGAGGAGGGGACCAACACATAGTCAAAAGCCTAATTCTTAATTTTAAAAAAATGTGTTGCTTTTAGACTTTTTATTGGTTCTGTGTGAATTTCACATCATGTACCCCAATCCCACTTATCTCTCCCTTTGCTCATACCTGCTCTCCACCCTTGCAACTTCTCTGCCAATAGAAAGAGAAAAAAAAATCTCATTGTAGAAGCTTCAGTGTGTCACATTATGTCCCACAGTATACCCTTTTGTCTGTACTTCTTTGCTCGCAAATGTTCATTGTAATGACTCATTGGTCTGGTACGAGACCTCTGGCATCTATACTCTATCAATACTGGAGGCTCACTGGGGATCCTCCTGAATATCCTGCTGTTGCCCTATGTCGTGGAGATCCTGTAGTTTCAGATCCTGTAGGTTCAGCCCCTTTATGTACTGTAGCAGCTCATCAGTGGGGTAAATATTGAGGTGGGACAATTCAAAGCCCTGGAGCTGGGTCTGAGAGGTATCTGAGCTGGCCAGCCCACCAACATTCCAATTCTCATGCCCTCCAGAGTGCTCACCCATGACTGTCATCAGGGTCAGCTCTACTGTGCTGCCCAGGAGAGATGCAGAGTTTGTTCTCCCTGGTGCTACAGTAGGTGAGGGGCAGGGACAGCTCTCCTAGCCCCCTTGGAGCTAGCTCTCCAGCCTACTGCCTGTGTTGAGGACAAAGGGGAGGGGAGGGGAGGAGAGGGGCTTCTTCCTGCTGCCACCTCACATCAGACAAGTAGCAGGACCATCTGGCCAACACTCACACCCTCAGGGCCAACTCACCCAAGCCCCTGCCACCAGGGTCAGCCATGGTCCTAGGGACCCAGATGTGGTCCCCAGTAGGAGCACAGGCAAGACACCACCCTGGTCTCAGGTGGCATCACCAGCTACTCTCATTAAGCTCTTCCTCATTACTCCCAAGTCTCCAGTTCGGCCTCTCTTCATTGTGCCCACATCCTCTGGTTCTCTTTCTCCTCCATTTCTCTACCACCTACTTGCTCATTTTAGTGGCACCCAGTGTCTGAGTGTTTGGGTTCATCTTAGGAGTGATCTCAGGGGTGCTATGCCCCATTTGTACATGATGGCGCTGTTCAGGGGACACCTTTGGCATGGCCTGGTGTCCATCTCTGACTTGCTCCTCATCTGGACCCACCCAAGTGGCCCCATGAAAGAGTCAACTGTCTTTTTTTTTTTTTTTTGGTTTTGGATATTTTTATTTCTTCAATTTTTTATTATCAGGAGTGACTGAAATAAAAAATATAATTGAGTCCCATCATTACTGTCATTATGGAAATGGCTTCAAGAGAAAACTGGTCAGATGAATATTAATGCTTCCCACTTTTCAACTGGTAAAATAGTTGCCACTGATAAAACAGACAAGCCCAGAGAATCTGTCCAGAATGTTCAAGATATGGTATATTATACAACATGCCTGTTCTCGGGAAGAACACCTAGGACATAATTATGTGTACTTCTTGATCTCATCGTACGTACAAGACAAGCACAAAGGCACCACCCATGCCTCTGAGAACATTGGACCATGCACCCTTGAAAAAAGCCTTGCTTCCTTCATCTCGAGCGATCTTCCGCCAGCAGTCAAGCGTGCCTGTGTACATGATATCAGTTCCTTTGCGTCCAGACTGCATCATCATACGACGGCGAACCGTGTCAAAAGGATAGGAAGTCAGGCCAGCGACAGCAGTGGCAGACTGTGCAATCATCCAGCTGACGAAGATGTGAGTATTCTTGGGATCTGGGAGCATTCCCTTTGCAGTGTCATAGATACCACAGTAGGCAGCTCAGTAGATGATAATGCCCTGTACTGACACATTAAAGCCTTGGTACAGGCCCTTAATCCCATCAGATTTGTAGATCTTAACCAGGCAGTCACCAAGGCCTTTGAATTCCCTTTCAGCTCCAGCTTTGCCCACATCAGCTGCTAGACGGGTACGGGCAAAATCAAGAGGGTACACAAAGCACAAGGATGTGGCCCCAGCGGCACCACCTGATGCCAGGTTCCCTGCAAAGTAGCGCCAAAACTGGGTCCTCTTGTCCACACCACCCAGAAAGATCTGCTTGTATTTATCTTTGAAGGCAAAGTTGAGAGCCTGGGTGGGGAAGTATCTGATGACATTGGCCAGGTTCCCACGCCAGAAGGACAGGACTCCCTGTTCCTTGGGAATACGAACCACGCAGTCTATGATGCCCTTGTATTGCTTATCTGCTGTGATTTGCTTGCTGGCGTGCTGCACCTGCAGCAGCAGCTTGACCCTCTCGATGGGTGCTACCGCCGTCTTGGAGATGGCCGCNGGGTGGGGAAGTATCTGATGACATTGGCCAGGTTCCCACGCCAGAAGGACAGGACTCCCTGTTCCTTGGGAATACGAACCACGCAGTCTATGATGCCCTTGTATTGCTTATCTGCTGTGATTTGCTTGCTGGCGTGCTGCACCTGCAGCAGCAGCTTGACCCTCTCGATGGGTGCTACCGCCGTCTTGGAGATGGCCGCAGCCACTCCACCGGCCAAGAAGTCCTTGGCAAAGGACACAGAGGCATCTGTCATGTTGAAAGCAAAAAAAGAAGAGGCAGGCGAGTGCGGGACAGGACTGGGTTGACAACCGGCTTTGACTCCCTGTCTTAAGCTCACTCTTGCCCAGGGCCTGTGGTTCTAGCAGGGATTCTTCTACTCTCCAGCTTGTACCCTCTCCTGTACCCAAGCAGGCCTTCACATGGTAGGTAATGAGATGGTGATCATCTCAGACTAGCTCTTGGTCCAGGGCCCCTGACTATGGACTGGTAGTCACCTCAGGCTTGTTTTTTTTTAGGGAATGCCAGTCTACTAATTATTCAGATGTTCACCGGTCAGACATATCCTCTCTCTTCTCTGCCACTTACTTGAGACACAACAGCCACACTTACAATGCCTCTAGGGGAAATCCTTTTTTTTTTTTTTAATTTAAAAATCATCATCACAAACCATCACTGGCCCAAGATGTGCTGACAGGAGTGTTATGAAAAAGAAATCAAGAAATAAGGAAAGTCACACTAACCAGAATGAAAAATTCTTTAGAGGACTCAAAATCAGATTTGTGCAGACAGAAGAATTAAGGAATGGGAATAAACACACACACACACACACACACACACACACACCAATACATGTGATTTAAAAAATTACTTTAATCCTTCCATTGCTACTTGAAACATGATTACACATGATAAAATCCATCTCTACAACATACCCTGTTTACAAGTCCACTTTCTAATTACTAGCATGTCTATCAAGCAACTTCGCCTCTGGAAACATAACATACTGCGTGCAGTAGGCATGCATGTGACCATGGACATGAACACCATGCAGTTGGTCACCAATGAGTTGCACCAGAAGTATAGTGGACACACCCTGATTAAACATGTCAGTGGCAGCACGCATTGGAAGCTCACATGCTGACTGTTTCATTATGGGAATGAACATCTTCTATGACATCAATGTATGAAGATGTCATTCTCTGAGAAAGACTAAGGAACCACATGGAGAGAATAAAATTTCCCATGAGTCTCCAAATGCTGTGAGGAAACCCACCATTTCTCCAGTGAGGGCAGTCTACCAGAAGTAATTAAAATCAAAATAGCCCCCACTGAAGAGTTAAATTCACAAGTGTAAAGGAACATATGAATATGATTTCCTGTCTAATGCATTTGTGTTCTCTGTTTTTTTTTAATGGCTGTGCAAAATAATACTCACTAAGTGAGGGTTGTGATTGCTTGATTAATTAAGATGTGAAAACTATGATAAAAACACAAGCAAGGGAGGGAAAGATGGAGCTGTCTACAAAAAAAGCATAATATTTAACTTAAGCTAGAATTAATTTGATAGAGACTGTTAGAAACAAATGTGACAACTATAAATCCAACAGAAATTATTACAGATCTTACTCAAGAAAGAATATAGTCTAGGAAGGACAAGAAAATTGAAACAGCACATTAAATATTTATTTAAAACAAAGAAATATAACTGTGGAGAATATAATAGAATAAAACAGGTTTAAGTGATACAGGCTCTAAAAAAATGCAGATATCAATCTTGCTTCATCATAAATGATATACTATAAATAAATTAGACAAAAAACAGAAATTGTAAAACTAATTCATGAATATGAATCTGGATATTTGCAAAAGAGGCACAATTTAGATTTAAAGGCAGATGTTGTTTAGAAAGTAAAAAGTTCAAAACTGCGCTCAGTACAGATAGAAACATGGCTCCACTGGTACAGTGCCTGCCTCACAAGCATGAGCGCATGAATTCAAATCCCAATGTGCCTGTAGAGTGCCAGACACAGTGGGTGGCTTGCTAGTACCAGGAAGGAAGAAACAACAGTATCCCAGAGTTCACGGGCCAGACAGTTTAGCCTATGGGTGAGCACTGGAGTTAGTGAGAGACTCCATCTCAAAAGCAGATTAATGAAAATGTGTGACATTGACCTCTGTCATGTACACATATGTGCTCATGTACATGTGCATCTGTAGATACATGCTATACACAAACATGACATACACACATACAAAATTACATAAAGCCAATAACCATATGACAGCCGCCATGGCTACACTGACATCTGACATCATTAATAATAAATCAAGGGGATATGAGGATCACATCATTGCAACCAGCAACTCAGCAATTCAGCAAAGAGAAATAAAATTATGAACATATATGTAACTAATAACTAAATAACCAAAAAAGCCTTAAATTCATGGCTAATCTTCAAAGGGAGTGATAAGATATTTCAATGGGAGATATCACCATTTCTTCAAATGGCACCAGATAAGTGGATATCTACCCAGATAAGTGGAAGGAATGAGGCTCTTGCCACACATCATAGAAGAAAATTTACTTGAAACAGAACAAACAACTAATATAAGAACAAAAGCTACAAGCTAGATTAAAATGAAGGCACGTAGCTCCGATAACCTTGGATCAGATAATGGCTTTGAGAATAAGACACTAAAAGCACCATTAGCAAAAGAAGACATAGATAAGTTGAACATCAAATATAAACACACTTACTCTGAATAGTCTATAATCAAGAAGGTAAAAATAGAATAAGACATTTCAGAAGAAAATGCCGGGAAATCCTATTTCCATAAAAAGACTTCTATGAATGTTTTACTATGGAATGGTTATTTGTGTATATGTGTGTACATACATACATACATACATACATGCATACATACATACAAACTGAATTTATTAAAGTACTTATGTAAGTTGTGTTTGCATAAAATATATTTCAAACATTTACAACTCTATCACAAAAGAATAACAAAGATTCTAAATAGACAATTCTAATGAGAAATATCAATGGGGCAAGCATGAAAATATGCACAGCATTACTAATCATTCCAAAAACGTAAATGGAGAATGCAATGGCCTTTTACCTCACACCCACTCTGATGGATATTAGAAAAAGGAGGTGCATTTAACCAGAATGATAAAAGATAGAGAATGCAGAAGTCTCCTACCAAACTAGCTGGAGAGTGGAGGCTTCTAACTCCTTTTAAAATCGATTTGACAATTACACCTAGAAAATTGCCATATTATCTAGCAATTCCACTCCTGAATACAGAAAGCAAGGAACCAAAATTATATATCCACAAATAACTTTGAGCACAAATGTCCACAGGAGAATTTTTCATAGTAGCAATAAAAAGATAGAAATAACCCATCACTGGCAAAAAGATGGACCACCTATCCATACAAGGAAATACTATTTAACTATAAACAATAAATATTGCAACATGGTGAGCCTTTAAAACACTGTGGCTGCATGAAGTTCTATGAATAGAAAACCTTTATTGAATAAGTTCATTTATGTAAATACCTAAGATTTAAAATGAATATATGTAACTAATAACCAAATGACTTCCTTAAGAGAGTAGATTAGGGGCTATGTGAGGCCAGCATGCAAAGTGATTACTAGCAAGTACCAGGTTTGCTCTTAAGATAAAACCTGTGTGCTGAAATTAAATAGTGGTGGTGATAGAAAGCTCTATATCATGGCCACAGATCACCAGACTGTATCCACAAAGAGATGCAATTAATATTTGTGAATTCGAAGTAAAATTACATTTTCAAAGATTTTCAATCTTTACATTTTAAATTGTAGCAATGATAAGTTTTTAAAATGTAGCAATACAGTCTGGAAATAGCTTGATTTTATAAAATGTGGAATGATTGTAATTAAAACTGGAGACTCACATGGATTTTACATGCCTACTGTGGCTTCACCAGACTTTATAAAGCATAGTGAGGAGGACACTGGGTACCAGAGTAAAAGATTAAAGAAAACAAGCAGCTGCAAATAAAGAAAGGCCTAATCTTAAAACTTAAGTGTTTGCTATAGTCATCATCATCATCATCATATAGTAGTAGTAGTAGTAGTAGTAGTAGTAGTAGTAGTAGTAGTAGTAGTAGTAGTATATTAATGAGTCAGGAAACTTGTCTAAGTGGGCATGTTCTTTAATCTAGTCTGAAGTGATTATATAAAGGTATATAGAGATATATAAATCATTGGAATATATTCTAATGTTTATGCATTTACTCCCTATGAATTGTATTACAAAACAACAAAGGACACATTTTACAAGACTTACTGCATATTCATATGTATGTACACACACACACACACACACACACACACACATGCACGCACACAGACACTCACTCACTCTCTCACTCCACCTCAGGAGTTACAAACAGGAAGCCACTGCTCTGTGCTCAGAGCCCCTGGAAGCATATATAGATAAAGCAAGGATGCTTACAGCATCTCTAACCAGACACAGAAGTACATGGAATTCTGTGAAATCACACTAACTGCAAGCTACAATACTGAGTGCTATTCCACAGTAACTAATATTGTGAGAAAGCTGGGTAGAAAGTGGAAAGAAACATTCCAGGAAGACAGAGATGCCCTCCCCCCTCCCCCCTCCCCCAATCTGAGCAATGTATGATGAGCCTGTGTTACAGCCATGATCATGTCTGTACCTGTATGAATGAATATATATGCATGTACATGTGTGCAGTGTGTGTGTACTTCACAGAGCTATAAGCGCAGGGTCCTTTGCTTCCATATATTTTCTAATACTTCAGTTCATGACCTGATCCTTCAGCAAGGCTCTGACTTGAACACTATTCAGTTTCAAGTGGCAAACACAATCCTTTCCTAGCCTCTGTGTGTGTATGTGTGTGTGTGTGTGTGTGTGTGTGTGTGTGTGTGTGTGTGTGTAGGTTTTCTTCCATATCCAGACAATATCTAGATATATACCATTTCACTTCACAGTGCGAAACGCTATTCCTCATGCTGTATTTTCAGTTTTAGACAATTTAGATTAAAAATGCATCTCTCTTCTTGAGCTTTCTTTGGAGTTTTCCTTAAGTAAAATGCAGCACTCCAAGATACTTGCCTGCCTCGTTTGACAAAACCTCAAGTCTCTCTCTCCTCTAAAGTTTGGGTCATCCCAAACAACCAAGAGAGAGAGTTACTAGATGGTGTGGTATAGGAGAAACTACAACCATCACACAATAGCAAACCTTTCTAATGCAAACATGCTATCTTAAACAGGTACTGGGTCATATGACCAGAGAACAGGGACACTTCCAAAGCAAGAATGAAAGAGTTCCTAACAACCCTTCCGCAAATAACACAAGAAGCCATTGTCGGGCTAAGTAAAACGCAAAGCTTAGGACATTGATGAGCACTGGCTATTAAGACTACACAGAATCTAAAATAACCTACAGAGAGATTTCTTAGTCTGATCCAAATAAATAACTAAGCACTCTTCCAAGAATCCTGAAATAATGGCTCAAAGTCAACACCTCTAACTATACCTAATGCCACAAAAAGCTATAAGCCATTAACTTTAGCCAAATTAAATATATAAAAATCAATTTGAGTGCCCCATTCTTCCCTCCATTGGAAATGTAGGAGAGAAGGCAGCCTGTTCCATGGTGTTTGGTGTCTCAGTCTGGTTTCTTCTGCAGGTGCCAGTCACGCCCAGCTGTCTCGAGACAATTAGGTAACATTTGGCAAGCCCAAGGTTGCTTGGCTCCATAGCTACCAGGCTCTTCCTTAGCAGCCAATTCAGCTCTGTGTGATCGGTCCAGAGTTCTATGCATGCATCCTGCAGCCTTAGGGAAAACCACCTGCTTTCTGTGAGCCTTTCCCACTGCTTCAGTGACAGACTTGGATATGTTGCCTTGCTCTGATGTCCTCCTTACTGGCAGCAGAACACACCTCACTCTCCCTTTTTCTGAAGGCCCAGGTTGACCAGTACAGGATTTGAAAGATGAAGGCAGCTCTCCCTACTTCCTTTAATGGGTATATCCTTCCAGGTGGCAGATTGTCACATCAGTATTAATGTCTGTCCACCTCCGCTGATGCTCTGTTTTCTCTAATTCTTCCCTCTGGGAAACAGAACTCCTCCTACCACCCCACCCCCCGCCCTGCCCCTTTGTTGCCTTGGTGTGTTGTTCCTGCTCGTGTCTCTAGCTGCATATGTAGCAGAAGATGGCCTAGTCGGTCATCACTGGGAAGAAAGGCCCCTTGGACTTACAAATTTTATATGCCCCAGTACAGGGAAACGCCAGGGCCAGGAAGTGGGAGTGAGTGGGTTGGGGAGCAGGGCAGGGGGGAGGGTATAGGGAACTTTTGGAATAGCATTTGAAATGTAAATAAAGAAAATATCTAATAAAATATGAAAAAATACCTAAATGATTACATTTCTAAACCAAGGCAGTTTTGTACAGTGGTTGGGATTCATGGCTCTCATTATCATTCAGGTTTTGGTACCTAATTATACACGTGGCATGTGTGGATGAAAAGCAAGATGCTTTTGCTTATGTGTACGACTAAAACATTGGAGCTTTGGAGGCTTCTGTTTGTGATTTGATTCTGTCATGGAGTTCAAGGATACATTTTTAGTGTTGTATGTATATAATATATGTAATATACTATAATTATTCAGGCTTAGTAGAAAAATCAGTCCTTAAAGATGACTAGTGTGTTCTGAAATTACTTGAGGACAAAGACGTAGGCACAAGTCACTCATCTGGGCTGCAATCTCACAGGAATAATTAGGAATGAGGTAAGAGGGACACCTAAGGGGGGACAGCTGATAAGTGTGTGTCAAGAAACAAGTTTGTTTTAATTAATATTGCCAGGTGAGTCCGTACCAACAGATTGTGCAGAATATGCACATGCTATCTCTAGAGCTAGTCATTCAAGGAAAAATGAAATGAAATAAAATAAAACCAATAAATAAATAAAATGAAATGAAATAAAGGTCCTTGTAGAGGTAGCACTAAGGAACAAGAAAGGAGGACTGAGTGTGGGTTCTCCAGGGGTCCTGGTGTCTGCACAGACAGGCACAGAACTAGGTTTGATGAGGATAATTAAGGGGAGGAAACATGGCACATATGAATGCTGACTGGAGGATGTGGCCAGGCTAAGAAACACCAGCAGCCACCAGAAGCTGCCACCAGCGCCGTCTCCAGCTCTGTCCAGGGAAACTGCAGGAACACCCCATGAATAGAGAGGAACACACTTATGTTTTTTAAGCTTGAAGCTTTATGGTAGCTGGTAACCAAGGGACACTGAAGTGGAGCCCCATGGAGAAGAAATCAGAAGCAGCCTAGACAGGAACAAAAGATGACACTTCCTCTACACGTTCCCTGTGCTCTTAGCAAGTGTTTCTGTGATATCCAGGACTCCTCCATGTGTCCTGACTGCCTACCTCATGGAAGTTGGCAGCAAAGCAGACCAGCACATTGCAAAGACCCAGAGGTATTGATCCTGCCAAGGCTATGTCTGGGACCCAGGCAGCATTTTCTATGGGTAAAACAATATGAAACCCACCCTACTGGCCAGACCTGGTATTGTGTATCTAGAGTCACAGCTACTCAGGGATCTGAGGCAGGAGGATCATATATTCAACACCAGCCTGGAAAACTTGGTGATATTTTTTTCTCAGAAAAATAAAAGATTATATATATGCAGGCTGATTACACATCTCACCAGCAAAATGTAACCAGACTTATGTGAGGCTCTAAGTTCAATGCCAGGACAACGGCTACAAAATAAATAGTTCTGTATTTATAGATGATGTTACTTACACACAGGTCACAGGTCCCTTTCTGATAGACTATTTCCTACACTTCATTCATATAAACCCTTGACTTTAATAGTCTGTTACCTTTACATCGCTCAACACATCAGCAATAATGTATCGTAAAGTATCTATTTTTTTATTCATATTAAATTTTCTGTATGACTAAACAGTGTTTATTTTTATAAACAGCATTTTCCTGAAAATTTGTAACCCAATCAAAAATCTCTTCTGTAATCTATATCAATCCTCTTCCATTAGTCATTACAGGCATAGTCTGATGGTCTGGATTGGCTGACAGGTTTTCTGCTGCTGTGATTGGCTGAGGCTCAGTTGCTTAGCTAAAAAAAAAA
>LR751836.1:3719-130977 GCA_902729485.2 Mus minutoides
GGGAGACATGCAAGTGTGCCATGACCCCACCACTGACATCTGTCTCCCGGCTGCAGCTGGACTGTAACCTGCATGAGTCCGCTTGATGCCTGCATAATTTGACCTCAATTCTCCCCACAACATAGAACCCTAAGAAAAATGGTTATGATCACCCGAGGGACATTAAGGAGAAACATTAAACATGCCAGGCCCTAACCTCAGAGATTCAGATCTTACTGGTCTAGTACTGGAGGTTGTGAATGTCCCCAGATGGTTTCAATGTCAGCCAAGGTGGAAAGTCCTTGTTGAGCACAGTCTCTTGGCTTGGGCTTAAACGATTGCTTTGGCTGAGGTGAATCTGGGCTCCATATTCTTCAATGTCAACTGAACTATCTATCAGTCATTGTTGTTAGAAGATGTAACACTCGTCAGCCACATTTCTATTTTTATGGATTCCTTTATTCTTCAAAGTGTAGGTCTCTGCCAAAGGCTGGTGGGGTCTGAGGCACAGAGGTGAAAAGACCTTGTCTTGGCCTTCTGGAGGGTCAGTGCTGCCTCTTTTATTTCTCATCCTCACCCTCATGTGCCTAATTGCCCTTCCCATGAGACTTTTCCTACCTTAGTTTACATCACTATTTTCCTTCCTTCCTTCCTTCCTTCCTTCCTTCCTTCCTTCCTTCCTTCCTCCCTCCCTCCCTCCCTCTCTCCCTTCCTCCCTCCCTTCCTTCCTCCCTCCCTTCCTCCCTTCTTTCCTTCCTCCCTTCTTTCCTCCCTTCCTTCCTCCCTTCTTTCCTTCCTTCCTTCCTTCCTTCCTTCCTTCCTTCCTTCCTTCCTTCCCCCCTTCCTTCCCTCTTTCCTTCCTTCTTTCCTTCCTTCTTTCCTTCCTTTTCTTGAGTCAGGGTCTCAAGTAGCCCAGGTTGACCTTGAACTCTCTATCTGGTTGAGAATGGCCTTGGACTTCAGATCCTCCTGCCTCTACTTTCCAACAGTTGGCATGACACTTCTGTACGGCCAACCCGCAGGTTGTGAGGTGCAGGAACCTGAGCCCTTACACACCCCAGGCGGGCACTTTACCAGCTGAGCACCTCAGTACCTAGATTACTATTTTATATCCAGGCCAGGCATGATAAATCAGATCAGAAGGCCACGATAAGAGGAAGTTATAAATCAGTGGTGAACATCATCAAGATGGTCTAATTGAATCTGGCCTTGAGCTAAAATAAAAGACTTTTGTGCTTCAAATATTCCCTTAAACGTGCTGGTGCTAGACTGGATTTCAAAACTCAGGAAGAAGGTACGGACCTTCCTCTGGACCCGAATCCCTATGGTTAGGGCCTGGCATATTTAATGTTTCTCTTTAATGTCCCTCGAGCGATCATAACTATTTTTTAGGATTGTATGTTATAGGGAGAATTGAGGTCAAATTATTCAGGCATCAAGCTGGCTCGTGCAGGTTACAATCCAGCTGCAGCCGGGAGACAGATGTCAGTGAGGAGGTCAAGGGTCACTTCTGTGGCTCTGTGAGTGGACAACAGATTAGGTCATCTGCAGAGCTGAGGGTTGTGACAGAGCCTGTAAGGCCATACTGGGGATGAATCATACCTTTGACCTGTGCAGATGACAACCTGAGGCCATCCAGGGAAGGCATCAGTTATACCAGGAACCTGAGAAGTACACAAGCTCTGGGGTTGACTTGGCCATGCCAGCAAAAAGAACAAGACTGCTCTACCCTTCTTATTCCCTCTCTCTCAGTAACCTTAACCAGAATTTAATGTCAGGTGCCGTACCATTGTGAGGACTAGCGGACAAATATTAATATGGCATATTCGATACAGATCTGATGCAATGAAAAGTTTAAAAAATATAGTGTAAAAAAGAGAAACAAGCATGTCAGATGGCAGGCTTCCCTGACACTACAATAGATTTCTACCTCTCATTTGTGCTATGGGTTTTTTTTCCCTATAAAGGTGTTTGGATGCTTTTTTTCAGGGGGTGATTTTGTGAGTGTTTATTTTTTGTTTGTATTAATTTTGTCTTTTGACACAAGAAAGCTATCTAGCTGACAAGAGAAAATGATCACCAAACCAAACAAGGTTTATGTCAAATACCAAACTACCATAGAAGGAGCACACCTACTTTTTGATTCCCGGTTGGATGCGGAAGCTGCATGCTTAGGCTGCGTTTGAGAGGTCTGTCTGCCTCCAATGGCACTGTCTAAAGCACAGGGCCCTGCATCAGTCATCAGAAGATCCCTGACTTCGAGTAGAGAGCAGAAAAGGTCCCAGGTAAAACCTAGACACTGGGTATGGCATCATCAGGAAATAAAGCATTTTGGTGAAAGCTCCTATCCCTTCTGCGAGAATTCTGCACGATTGACCTCTATTCTTAGTTGCAGAGGCACGGGCAAACTTGGTCTGCAAGAGTTCATACAGTAAATATTTCTGGCCTTACAGTCTCTGTCACAACCCCTTAGTTCAGCAGTCAGTCCAAATGGTTGTCCTGTTGACCTCTGAGACACAGAATCAGCAGGAAAAAAATGGGTAATAACCCAGCAGGCACAACTCCAGGAAGAGCAGCACACCCCACTACAACCCCAGGACAGGCAGCACACCCCACTACAACTCCAGGACGGGCAGCATACCCCACTACAACCCCAGGACAGTCAGCACACCCCACTACAACTCCAGGACGGGCAGCATACCCCACTACAACCCCAGGACAGTCAGCACACCCCACTACAACTCCAGGACAGGCAGCATACCCCACTACAACCCCAGGAGAGGCAGCACATCCCACTCCACTATAACAAGGCTTCTTAAACTTTCATCACACACAGTTCCTTTTAGTCGGAGAAATTTTTATGCTACCTCAGGATTATAAGGACATAAAATATACATACTAATAAAATACTGATAATAGATAATAAATATTTACAAACAATTCTTAGTTATACATATCATTTTATCATTTACTAGAGACTTTAAAGCAACTTTGTTGCATCAGAACCACCTGTCTGAGGTTGGAAAAAAAAAAAATCCCCTCCTGCGAGATGTCTGTTAAATCCCTGGACCTATGACAGGGACCTTGGCTGAAGGAGGGGGTCTTATGTTCATGTAATTAAGTCAGGGATCTAGAGAGGTAGAGAACATTATGCAGCCTCCTCCTCAGCGGCCATATTTCTGGTGGAACGGAATGCCAGATGCCTGTTATATCACCAGCCACAGACACATTTGTGCAAAAATAGAAACTATCCAACCACTGAAACATTGTCTCGGCCAACATTCAAACAGGGACAGTAAAGTGAAAGAAGGAAGGCGTAGTGTTTGATGTGTGGTACACTGCTGGCCCAATCATGACGCTGTACAGAAGAAAGCAAAGGGCCAGGCTTACCCGATATATCCCACAGTCCTAGAAGCAAGCAGGGAGGAGGATGTTGAGGGAAGGCTCCGACTGAGAACTGTATGCCCCTGGAATTGTCACACACTACTTTATCTGTGTTTCATGTCACCAGGAGGCAGCATTATCATCTCTACTTTGCAGACAAAAGAACGAAGATTCAGAAATGTTGGCCACATAGAGGCAGAAGAGAGGTAGGACTGCTTTTATTTGACTCTATCAGGCCCTGCAGTCATACTGTTTGCTCCTCAAAGTCAAGGTTTCAGTGACAGAGGATGGCCAGTCCTTGGTTAATCAAGAGGACTTGTGTAAGATCCACAGTAACCAGAGACTTCTTGTGATACAAAGCGCTTGTCAAGTTAATTGATCCACCCTTCGGCACAGTTTAGGATTTACCTGGGTAGCAACTGTGATATCAACCTCTAGATTCCCTCCCTCTAGAGCATCAGTTCTCCACTATGGATCATGACCCTTTAGGGTAAATGACCCTTTCACAGGGGCTATATACCAGATATTCTGTATATCAGTTATTTTCATTATGATTCATAACAGTAGCAAAATTATAGTTATTGAGATGGTTTGTATATGCTCAGCCCAGGGAGTAGCACTATTAGAAGGAGTGGCCCTGTTGGAGTAGGTGTGGCCTTGTTGGAGTAGGTGTTTCACTATGGATGTGGGCTTTAAAACCCTCATCCCAGCTGCCTGGAAGCCAGTATTCTGCTAGCAGCCTTCAGATGAAGATGTAGAACTCTCAGCTCCTCCTGCACCATGCCTGCCTGGATGCTGCCACGTTCCCACCTTGATGATAATGGACTGAACCTCTGAACCTATAAGCCAGCCCCAGTTAAATGTTGTCCTTTATGAGGCTTGCCATGGTCATGGTGTCTGATCACAGCAGTAAAGCCCTAACTAAGACAGTTATGAAATAGCAACAAAAATAATTTTGTGGTTGGGGGTCACCACAACATGAGGAACTGTATTAGAGAGTAGCAGCATTGGAATGGTTCTAGAGTTGAGGCCCTATCACTACACACTTTAATCTCTCTCTCTCTCTTTCTCTCTCTCTCTCTCTCCTCTCTCTCTCCCTTCTCTCTTTCAATTTTCACATGTGTATGTATAGTGTTGTTTTTTTCTTGAAAAATTTTTATTAGATATTTTCTTTATTTACATTTCAAATGCTATCCTGAAAGTACCCTATACCCTCCCCCCCGCCGCCCTGCTCCCCTACCCACCCACTCCCACTTCTTGGCCCTGGCATTCTCCTGTACTGGGGCATATAAAGTTTGCAATATCAAGGGGCCTCTCTTCCCACTGATGGTCGACTAGGCCATCTTCTGCTACATATGCAGCTAGAGACATGAGCTCTGGGGGTACTGATTAGTTCATATTGTTGTTCCACCTATAGGGTTGCAGACCCCTTCAGCTCCTTGGGTACTTTCTCTAACTTCTCCATTGGGGGCCCTGTGTTGTTCCATCATATAGATGACTGTGAGCATCCCCTTCTGTATTTGCCAGGCACTGGCATAGCCTCACACAAGACAGCTATATCAGGGTCCCTTCAGCAAAATCTTGCTGGCATATGCAATAATGTAGTGTTGGGTTTTTTTTAATGTTTGCATGTGGAGGCCCAGGGTTGATGTTGGGACACCATCAATAGCTGTTCCACCTTATTCACTGAGGCAGAATCTCTCAGTCAGATCCAGAGGTCACCAAATACAGCTAGTCTTGCTAGCACCTTGCTCTGGGGCATCCCCTGTCTTCTGTGCTGAGGCTGCAATCACAGGTAGCTACCATGCATCTTGTGGGTCCTGGGGAATCTAAACTCCAGTTCTCATGCTCATGGGGTAAACCCATTAACCACCAAACCCTCTCCCCAGCTCCAGGTCTCAGTCTCAATGCTGTGAAGTTCTCCCCCAGCTTGAGTCTGGGGTTCATCCCAAGCCCTTCTCCATTGCAATTTGGCACCTCCAGTTCCTACACAGGACCTCAGAGAAAGAACCCGCTGTCTTCTCAGGATGCCACTTTTGTGTCTCCCTTTCATTCCCCATTTCTCAGTCCCAAAGCCATCATAACCCACGCTGTCTAAAGCCCTATACATCTGTTCTACGCTTATCTCCCACCTGGCTGTTTCTCACATCTAAAATGATTCGGCTTTCTCATTTGCTGCTTTCAAATCCATCCTCTCTCATCATAACAAGATTCCCTGAACCGGGACTTCTGAAACTGTCACATCCGATATTCATTAGAGAGTCTGATACATAGTAGCCACTCACTAAACAAAAGAATGGGTGAACATGATCACACTGGTTACTTCTATTTGCAGCAAGGATGCTAGTGCTGGGTGCAGCTCTTCCTGAGGTCATGGATGGGGTGGGGGAAGTGGGTACTCTGACCCCGGAATACCCTTCTTCTGTATTGTTCTAGAAACCCTAGTACCAGGGTGACCCATGCTGCCTTGGCCCATGGGAGACTTGGCAATTACAGTGAGAGGCACTCCCAGCCCATAAATCCAGAGAATCTCGAGTCTAGTTAATAGAGCCATTTTTAACAAGTTGAGCACTTCTGCAGCCACCGCCCAGCAACCCGGGGAAGCCACTCTCTTCTAAATTATGAAGAATCTTTACTTAGCTTTCTGCCACCTCCCAGGACACAGTCATTAATTCCTTGGCAAAATTATCTCTGTATTCACATGAGGTATCAAGGAAAACAAAGGAAAACCAGGGGGTGCAGTCCTTAGGCTAGCTTTTCCCACCAATGACCCAAAGGACCTCTTTGTGTCCCCTGGGAAAGATGAAGACAGAGCAGAACATTTGTAAATGTACCTGAACTTGCCACTGTCAGTATCCAGATAGGAGAGAAAAAAGTAGGATGTACTTGGATTAGTCTAGTCCAGTGCATGCTATGCTCACTTTTATCACTGACCTCTTGAAACACACACACACACACACACACACACACACACACACACACACACACACACACCTCTTTGTAGTACTTGATTCATTCATGAGGCATAAGATTCCCATTCATGATACAGAACTGCCAAGACCTACATGGCATGTCACATTTCAGTTGGGTGGGCCTTCTTTCCTCTCATAGCCATATGGTGGATTGAACAAGATTCCCCCCACCCACCCCCATAGTCTCAGACGTTTGAACACTTGGTGGCCAGTTGGTGGTGCTGGGTGGGGAGACTTAGGAGGTGTGGCCTTGTTGGAGGAAGTATGTCAGTGGAGGTGGGTTTTGAAAGTTTGAAGACTTGAGCCATTCCCAGTATGTTCTCTCTGCTTCCTGCTGGGGGTTCAAGACACATCTCTCAGCTGTTCCTGCTGCCTTATCTGCCTGCCATGATGGAGATGGGTTCTTACCCTCTGGAACCATAACCCGAATGAATCTTTTCTTCTATAAGCTGCCTTGGTCATGGTGTTTCATCATAGCAATAGTGAAGTAACTAATACACCAACCCAGGTGGGTAGGCAGCAGGGAGTTTGACACATGCATGAGTGCACTCCCGCTCGTGTGCAAGTCCACACTCACAGGAACCTCGGTAAGACTGAGTGTCTCCATTTCTGAAATACCTTTTAATCATAAATCATTTTAGATATGTAAAGGTGATAGAAAAACAGTGTAGGAAGTTCTTGTTCTTGTCTTCTTTCTGTTGCTGTGATAAAACAAACAAAAAGCAAAACAGACTAAAGGCAACCTAAGGGAGGAAAAGGTTCATCTCCTCTTACACTTCCAGGTCACAGTCCATCACTGAGAGAAGTCGGGGAAGAACTCAAACAGGAACTTGAAGCTGAAATCATGGAGGAACATTTCTGGCTGGCTCACTCTTGCTCATGCTTAGGCAGCTTTTAGATACAGCCTAGGACTACTTCCCAGGGAATGGTGCTGCCCATGGTGGGCTTTGTCCTCCTATGTCAATTAGCTATCAAGACAATTTCCAACATGGTCACAGAGTCATCTGATCTGGGCAATTCCTCAATTGGGACTTCCTTCTCAGGTGACACTTGGCTGTGTCAAGTTGAGAGCACCGGCTAGGACACTTGCAGTATGCCCTTTAACCAGCTTCTTGAAATGGTCCCATTTTCATACCCATGATGCATTTGCCAAAATCAAGATGTCTGTGGGATTAGTTAAATTATTGGGTCTGGAGTCTATTTTCCCTTCACAAACACCCCACCCTGCCCACCCCTGTTCCAGAAATCCAATCCAGGGCACCACATCACATTTAGGGCATTTCTATTTTGAAGATCTAGGATGGCACTGCCCTCCCACCCCCGTTCCCTTAGATTTGGAAATTTGAGGAAGTGGCTCTCAGAGCAGGGAGACGTTGTGATTTCTCTTCCGTCTTTCCTTCACTTTCATGACAACACTGAATTTGTGCTGCGGTCTGCTTATCTATAAAATGGAGCTTGGCTGAACTTGCAGCCTCGCTGGGTGGGTTGCTGGGATACAGGAAACCCCGGGGCTATTGGCTTAGTGTTACTCTCACTGATTATGGATTTTATGGATCAGAAATTGACAGTCTGTAAGTCTTTTAAGATGTCTGGGTTTCGTTTTGAGGCGTGGTGCTCCCTGGGTAGTAAAAACTACCATATAAGGTTAGCATAAGGACATGATGTATTTGACCCCATAGAAGAATCAGGGCCTTGCTGTCTCAGGCATGAAACCCTTTACACATGACATAGCCTTGTCAGTTAGTGAGGTCTTCCCCCGTCTCTCACACAGGTATACTACTGCAATTAGACTGAAACACAGTCTGTCCGAATCCTCCCCAAAAGAAAATATTTATATTCTGAATGGCTGACATCTGGTTTGGATTTTAGAATTTGTAAGGCTCTGTTGCTTCAAAATAATTGGCTTTTAAAATTTAAGTGACAGCTGAAGTCAAAGGAGCCAAAGGAGAAACTTTTTGATCTCCCCCTCCTCACACGTAACAAAAAGATGAATTCAGCAGTCAGAATGAGAGTTCTGTATTGACTTAGAGTTTGCTTATCAGAGAAGTAGGTTGTTTAAAGTCCAATACCTTCCAGTAACCACCCAGGATCGCTGGGCACAAGAGTTATATGCAGCCAAGAAGACTAGGGAGAGATTTTCAATCTCTTTATTCTGTTGCTGTGACGAGTTTTAAGCTTCGGGGATCATTAGTATGATGGTGAGTTTTTAGTATGATGGTGAGTTTCTCAGTCCACGGAAGATGGTCCTGAATACGTGTAACATACTGCGTCTGGTAGATGCTAAACCCCGCCCCTTTCCATTCCACTCACCCTGGTGCCATTCTTCCAAACTAGGCTTTAGAGCCATTGGCTCAGCCCTTTAGGTTAAAAATCAAACAAACACACTCCCTCCCATCAGTGAACAGATCTTAGGCTTAGGGTGATGTTAGCCTTTTGCTGTTTCTCACAGCTCTTTCTCCAGCCAGCTTAACTGAAGCAGAGAAAGCAGGGACAAAGAGGCTTTTCTCGGCCAACTGTCTTCATGGCAGTTGGACCAAGATCAGAATTTTAAGCATAGATGTATGATATACAAGGCTCATCAATCGGAGAGACTTCCTAGTCAATGAAGACTGTGTCTCTAAAAAGTCACGTTCAGTTCCTAGCCAACATATAAAGTGAAAGCCAGTTATTAACAAAATCACCCTTGAGAAACCCTTAGAATGTTCAGGAACCCCAACACTATCTCACAAGGAATCCAGACAGTTGCCTTTTCCTCCTGACTGTGGAGCAGGTCAGCATTTCTCTGATCACTGCATAAAGAAAGCTGGCTTGTGTTTAGGGGCCATAAAATATGAGAACCATCTGTTTCTCTAAACATGAAAATAATTAACAGGGATCAAAAGAAATTGATGCAAATTTAAGAATGTATTAATAACAACCTGGTGAGGAGCAACCTTGGAGAGGAAGGACTTACTCTGGCTCACGGTTTGAGAGAGAGTTCATCCTGACAGGGAAGGCATAGTTGGTAAGAACAGCCACAGCTGTCTTGATTAGACCTTACTCACATCTGGGCAGACCAGGAGGCAGAGAAAGGGATGACAAGCACTTGTCTTTCTCCTCCCCTTGTACTGAGTCTGAGACCCCAGCACATGAAATAGGGTTATGCCTACTTAGGATGGACTTCCCCTCCTTAGATAATTCTCTCTTCAAACACCCTCAAGGTTGTGCCCACAGCTGTGTCTCCCAGATGACTACAAAAAGGCGCCCATCAGCAGCCTGTAGAGCTGACAATGAAGGCTGACTATCACATATGAGTCTCCCAGCTCATACTCAATTCAGGTATGCGATCATAGGTTGTTCTTTTCTTCCTCTCAGTCCTGCCTATCATTGTTTCTGTTTTTGTTTTTTCCTTTTTTTCCCCTAACTGAATTAACTTATGTTGCATGTCTACATGGCCAAATTCTATATCAAGGATTATTTAATATTAGGGGTTTTTTTTTGCTTTTCTTAAAAATTAGGATTTTATTTTATGTACATTGGTGTTTTTCCTGAATGTATGTCTGCACAAGAGTGTCAGGTCCCCTAGAACTAGGCTTACAGACAGTTGTGAGCTGCTATGTGGGTGCTGGGAATTGAACCACAGTCCTCTGGAAGAACAGCAAGTGCTCTTAACCACTGAGCCATATCTCCAGCACCCACACTAGTCCTTTCCACAAACTATAATAATTCACAGGCCATGGAGATTGTTCAGTGCTTGATGTGCAAACGGGAGGAGCAGAACTCTGAGCCCCAGGACCCACATAAAAGGACCCGGTACAGCGCCATGTGCATGTCACAGTGCCGAGGAAGCGGAGAGGCTGCTGCCCAGCCAATCCAGCCTCTGTCCAGTCTAGCTGCAGGCCAGTCAGAGACCATCTCAAAAACCAAGGGGGATCACTGAGGAATGACAGCTGAAGCTATCCTCTACACCCTCCACCACACACAGTCAGTGACTGGTCAATTGATGCTTTGGTAAGTGAATAAGATTATCAGACACAGCTCAGTCTCTCAGTCCGGAGACCTGAAGTGGAAACATTAAAAACCACACAGGCACCCCTCAAACACTGCTTCTACGGAGAGAGGTTGTGTAGCCCTAGTGAAGAAAGTAAAGAAGCAACCGGCTACATGAGAAATTGCAACCAAGGAGACTCGTTTGTATGCAGAAATACGTCATGCTCCCTTCCCCACAACCCCAGAACTTTACAGCAGATGGAGAAACTAGAAACCACAACTATCTTCAAGTCACAGCAAAGCAGACCAGTCCCCTAGATTCCCTCAGCTAAATTTGCCACTAGCACCATTTGCCTTGATCTTTGCTCCACGATGCTGAAGAAACCAAGATACACAGATTGCTTTTATGTCTTAAAGCCTTCCCAAGCTATAGGGCAGCAGGAGTCTTAATTAGGGCTTCTAATGCTGCCTCATGAAACACCACGATGTAAGCATGTTGGGGAGGAAAGGGTTTATTTGGCTTACACTTCCATATCACTGCTCATTATCAAAATCAGGGCAGGAACTCAAACAAGGTAGGATTCTGAGGGCAGTAGCTGATGCAAAGGACCTACCCCTGGAGTGGTGTTGCTTGCTCAGCCTGCCTTCTTATAGAACCCAGGACCACCAACCCAGAGTAGCACCATTCACAAGAGCTGGGCCCTGCCCATCAATAACTAATTAAGAAAATGTCTTACAGGCTTGTCTATAGCCCGCTCTTATGGAGGACTCTTGCTTTTCTCCTACCCCTCCCTTTCCTCCTCTTTTTCTTGAGACAGTGTTTCTCTGTGTAATAGCCCTAGCTGTCCTGGAACTCACTATGTAGATCAGGTTGGTCTCGAACTCACAGAGATCTGCCTGCCTCTGCCTCCTGGGAATGGAGACATTTTCTTAATTAAATTCTTAATTTCTCAGACAACTTTAGCATGTGTCAAGTTGACATAAAACTGGCCAGGACAGCAAGTAAGGAAATAACTCACTGAAATCTATGAGTCTAACAAGATAAACTTAGACAGCATGCAAGATTCCTGGTAGAGAATGACCACAGACCTTATGGGAATATGAGACAACAGAGTATGAGATGGGCTTCTTAGAGAGAGATCGGCTGTGCAAACATCCAAGTTTAATGTAACCAACAGTATGGAATTTTCCTTAATCTTAAAACATATTTACATGAGTATTATTTCTTTTATTTGTTAATCAATAGCTATGAACAAGAGCTGAGGCAGAAAACGAACTGTGAAATTAATAGCTACAGAGTCATCAAATGATTCACATTTCATTCCACAGAAAATCCCGACACCCTACTGCTATATCGCCACCTTCTGGTAAGGCCATTTCAAGACTGGATGACTAGTTCCAGATTCCAGCAGCTAGAGTTTTCATAACATTGTAATTTCTCTTTATTATTGAGAGTTTCATATAACTATCATAACAAAATATGACCATGTCCACCCCATGTTTTCTCTCTCCAGCTCCTTTCATAATCCTCAGCATAATGTGTCCTTTCCAACTTCATTTTCTCTTTCTCTCTCCCTCCCCCCTTTCTTAAATAACCCACTACATTCAGCTAGTGCTGCCCATATGTGCATGGGTTTGGGGCTATCCAATGCAAACATGGGAACCCAGTGGTTGGAGCACCTCAAGAAAGACAGATTCTCTTCCCCAGCAGCTATCAACTGCCAATAGCTCCTCAATAAGGGGTGGAGCCTAGAGAGGAGCTTCCCATCTGGGCTGGAATTTGAGCTGGCTTGATCTTGTTCATGTCTTGTGCAGGTTACCACATCAGTAGCTGGATTTTTGATAGACCAATCTGAGTCCTTGAACTAATTAAAATCTACAGTAGAATTCCAACTTGAGTTCAGACTGACCCTGATTTTCTGTCTCACCATCGCTACCATCAGCAACAGCATCACATCAGTAAGTGAAGAGCCACTAGGGCTCCCTAGGATGGTATCCCAGAGCAGGGATTAATAGTTGCTAGTCTAGCGACACTTGATAGCAGCATCCTACGTGATGTTCACCATTCGTCAAAGCAAGGACTCACACTTTTATCTCCACTCTGTTAGGAGATCTGCATCCTTGAGAAGACCATATTTTGAGGATCACAGCACTGACGAGTACCATGCTCTTTTGAATCGATTATGCCCACTCGCAGAAGATGTGAAAGCCTACCAGGTGTCAGTGATATTCACAACCAAGAGAAATACCAGGTAGCTCTGTCTGGCTTACCCACACTCCCCTTCTACCCTGTTTGTACCCCAAAATAATTTTTGTCACAACTCAGACCTTCAGCTTCTCTTAATTCTTCCCCCCCTCCCCCCAATGTTTCCAGAGAAGCTTAATTTCCCTAACTCCTTTTTGCAAGTCAAGAACAAACCAAATGATAAAGTAAAATCAGGTAATTATAACTGTATCAAAAATATGTTTTCCAGTATAATCATACATAATAAAGCAGCCCTGCCATTATCTTCTAAAACCCCTGAAGGTCCAAGAACCTCTGCAGGCAGCTTCCTGAGATGCTTCAGCAGCTACTTATGGCTTGACTAAGCATGCCTTGCCCAGGCATTAATATTCACAACTGAAGAAAACACAGTAGCACTGCACTCTAAATTCACTTTTAGAGTTCTGTATTATTTCCTTGCTTGGCCAAAGCATCTTTTTCTAAGTTCTTTGGACATATATATTAATTCATTATGTATTTTAAAAGATAATTGTGGATTGGCCTGTGAAGGGGGACTCTTTTAGATTCAAATTCTTGGCCATAGGCTATCTTGGGGGCATGTCTCAAACATACCTTCTGAGAATATCAAACCTGTCACCTCCTACTAAAAGATGGCCTCATTCACAGCAATCGCAATCATTATGTATGTCCTAATGATCCAATCTTACACTCGATGTTCCCTTCATAAGTAAAAGCTATGCATGTCTAGACCGGGGTCATGACTCCTGTATGGACACTTGCCTGTTTTTGGATGGCTCAATGTCACCAATTATTAGCACCAAAGCCAGCTATAGATTGAGAAAAGCTGTAACTCATGTAACTGTCAAAGCGGCATAAGACTTTAACTTAAGGATCCTGCTGGAGACATTGACCCTAGAGACGGAAAGGGCCAAATGTACCCATTCTGACCCCGGTTAGCACGCTCTGCCAAGTCAGAACTAGCCTGTAGTCACAACCCCAGACAAGACTTTGAAAAGCAAAAGTGGTGGTATCAGAGATCATGGTGACATAGGCAGAGGTGACCATGTATCAGCACTGGCAGCTGCCACTGGAGAAGCAGAGGAAGCCCAGAACCACACCCCTAACCAGGTGCCAGGACTTAGCCATAGATTAAGAAACTCTGCTCCCCGACATCTGTCCAGCCACTGTCTACCAGGGAGACAAAGGGCGGAGAAGTGAAGGAGAGAAGGAAGAGTGGCACAGTTCCTGTTGTGGTAGAACAATTGGCATTTCCACCAGAGGGACACGTTAACCTTTGCCAGGCTCATGACCTTGAGAACTCTAGCAACACAAAATTGTAATTCAAAGGCTTTGGGGGGGGGGGGAAGTACAGAGCACAGCAAAGCATTTCCTTTCTCTTTGTTAAAACAATTCAGAGTATTCTCTATATAGAGCATTCAAATGCCTGTTACTCATCCCCCGCCACACACAAGAATAATCACGGCAAGAAAGAGCCCGGCGTGTCTATGCTCTGTGAATCTTTTGTGAGCCTCCCCCGGGTTTTGTACAGTGCCTGGGAGGGTCACCTTTCTGTCAAGCAGCCAGCTCCAAGAGTGAACATCCCCGCCTGGTTCCAGAAGGTTCTTCAGGATAGGTCCCATGCTTCTCCCCACTAGTCCCCACTGTGGTCACTGTCTGACTCTATTACTGGCACACCTTTGCCATTTCCCATTGTACGGCTTCTCAAATAAACTAAAAGTTGCCTCAAGGGCTTCTAATTTAAGTAGGAAACGAAAGGCTAAGCCAGGGTAAGGACTGCCTCCGAATTCTAGTGTTACCTGTGAGAGTTATAACTAGAAGTCAAGTACTCTGTTGAGGTCTAAGTCTGGAGCTGTTTGGAAGCATGTGCTCCCACATGGGTTCAGGGTAAGGTCCCTCTGACCATCTTCAGTCAGAGGTGTATCCACAGAGGGATTATAGATGCTGCTCTGGGTGTAGACCTGGGCGCAGTCAATGCTTTTGGCTTTATCCGTCCTGCTCTGAATATGCCCCTTCTTCAGAGGCTACCCAGCATCTCAAAAGGGCAGCTTCCAGCACTGACGTTAGGACAAGCTGCCTGTGGATTCTGACCAAAGCTCATCCAAAGGGAACCACTGGTGTGTCTGGGCTTGTGACATGGGAAATTAGGAAGCTGAGTCTAACAACATTTGATTAATCTCATGCATCAGACAGGCAGAGGAAGCTGAGCAGAGAGAGGAGGGGGAGGGGAGGAGAGGAAGGGGAAAGAGGAATAGAGGGGCAGAGAGAAAAAGATGGACAGAAAAATTTCTAGTGACTTTTTGGAGCTTACATCATACACAGCCACATTTGTTTCTGGTTCTGGGAAACAGCCCGGTGTCTTCACAATGACGCCCCTCTTCTTGTCGGGCTGGCCCACGCTGGGCTCCACTTCTTAGAACCTCTGGCTCCTGCTAATACATTTCTCATGTAACACACACAGCCATGAGTCTGGTATTATTTTACCCTTCAAATCTAATTAGCCCCACAAGCAGAGGCTGAATAAGGAAAAGGCGCCCAGGTCTCAAAGGAAAAACATTAACTTATGAAAAACTATTTTTTTCATTAAAAAAAAAAAAATCACATGCCTTTGGTCCTGAAGTGCCTCTGTAAGCAATGGAATCTTGGATAACTGTGTTTTTGACACACAAAGGATCATTTTACAAAGTCCTTCCAAGATTGGTAGAGTCACATGGTCCAGAGAGGCACTGGAAACAGCTGGGCCGCAGGCCTGGGGCAAGCATAGACAGATCCCTGCTTTATGGGCTCCCTAGTCCGTTTCTAATCAGAGAGCACAGAAAAAGCACCACTGCGATCTGTATCTACAGCCCCTGAATTCATACTGGAGTATCTTTTCCACAGTATTGCGAAGCCCGTGACACCAGAGCCATGCCTTCTATATCCACATTCTTGTCATTAGTACTTTACCAACAAAAATAAGCCTTTCATGTTTGTTGAGTGAATGCATGAAAACCTAAGTACACAGCAGTCCATGAACAATCCTAAGTGAGACGAAACAGGAGCTGAGTTACATGGGGCCGTGCCGAAGGGGGCCTCTGCCGTGGGTTGGTTATACCTGGTGCCACTTGAAAGCTCACGAAGCGGCCATTTCCCTTGATGATGGTATGTGTTGGAGACAGAGCCTGTGCCTGGCTCGAAAAGAGAGAAGCAGTTGTAAAACAATCTGAAACGTAGGGCCCTCAACTAGACTCGGGCACTTGAGTGAAATTGGAATACTCTGTGGGTAGGAGATCCTGGGGTGGTCAAGAACCAACTAAGGCAAACTTTGGCAAGCAACTCCTGAAGCCAGTAAGTTTCAGCAGTCATTGTCAACTCGAGGGGACCTAGAGTAACCTAGACGGTGGGTGAGGCACACCTGTGTGTCTGTGAGAACATTCCATATCACCTTGGATACGAATTGCACCATTTCATGTCCTGGAGGATAGGGTAGACTAAAATTGAGGGGAGAGGAGATAGCCAGTCTCACCCTTTCTCCACTTCCTGTCACACTGTGATGATCAGAGCTGCTTGGTTACGCCTCCCCATCATGATGGATGGGCACCCTTGAAACCAGAACCCAAAGAGCTCCCTTCTCCTGTAAATTGTTCATTTTGTTCTAAGTATGACTGCAAACATTCCGGAGCTAGAGGGTCTAACCCACGGTCTGAGGCCTAGGACAGCTCGTGTGGCTGTGTCACACAAGATAAACATATAATGCCACCTGTGGGCTGTTGTATGCCCTTGGTTTAATGTGCAGCCAATGACAATTCTTTGTTCAATGGCGTAGAGAAGCCCAAAGGAACTCCAGACCCTGCTTTATCATCTCACAACACAGCATAGACCTTATGTAAGTTATGCATGTGTCTGACCTGTTCGTGTTGGCATAGAAATTTACAACAGTTACATAATGTTCCGCATATGTTGTGGTGGTTCCAATAGGTTTGGCTCCTAGAGAGTCGTGTGTGTTTGAATGCTTGGGCCACAGGGAGTGTCACTATTAGGAAATGTGGCCTTGTTGGGGTAGGTGCAGCCTTGTTGGAGGAAGGGTATCATCGCTCTGTAGGTGGCTTTGATGTCTCATATATACTCAGGTCTGGCCAATGTGGCATAGTCTCCTTCTGCTGCCTGTGGATCAAGATGTAGAACTCTCAGCTCCTTCTCCTGCACCATGCCTGCCTAGATGCTGCCATGCTTCCCACCATGATGATAATGGACTGAACCTCTGAAACTGTAAGCCAGCCCCAATTACATGTTGTCCTTTATAAAAGTTGCCTTGGTCATGGTGTCTTCACAGTAATAAAACCCTAAGACATATGCCAATCACATTAAACGGATCCCAAGTCTTTATTTTACACACAATTACAAACTAAACTTTCTTTAATCATTTTTAATCATAGTGGGTTAGAGAAGAGCATTTTCATGAAAGTATATATAAACTAAGTTTTCCAATCTCCTCCCCCTTTTTTGAGACAGGGTCTCATTATGCAGCCTTGGCTGGCCTGAAATTTGCTGCGTAGGTTGGCCTCAAACTAATAGCTATCCACCTGTCTCTGCTTCCCCAGTGCTGAGGTTAAAGGCGTGCACCACACTGGGCTAATCCCTTTCTTGATTCACAGGCTCTGACTTTGACTTTAGGTTTAAAAGAACTAACCTTTTGGTGGTTTGTGGTCTCACACAGGACACCAAAGAAATCAAGACTGTCTGTTCTAATGTATAACCATCGATAGCTGCATGAACAGTGTTTGGAGAAAGAAAAGAGGGCCCCAAAGATGAACATTCACAGCACACATATGTGATCCAGTTGTTGAGAGGGAATGAGAGGGGGCCAGAGGGAAGGAACAAGGACCTCTTAGAGCCAGCAGCTTCCAATGAGGTATGTAGAGGCTTGGCCACTGAAACCCATGCCCCTCCAGCTGTGCAGGTTTGTCTGTGAGAATGGAAAAGAGAAGGGTGAAGATATAGGATCAGGTTGTCAGGGACCCTGTCACCTGACCCTAGAACCTGGAGAAGAATGGTCTTCTCTCCTCCTGTTTCCCAAATAGCTAACAGGATATTCGGGGAACTTGGCAGGTACCCCTGGAATCAATTTATTGTTGAAGTTTATTGCTTAAAACACAAACAAACTTAATTTCTCGCCAGAATTACAGAAATGTAGAAGTTTCTGTGAAATTTTCTTCAAGGTGAGTTTTAAATGTATTACATGCCCTGGTTAACTTAGTGTGAGTGAATAACTTGGAATTGTGGGATTCATGGCAACTATCTAGCATTGATTGCTCTCTCTCTCTCTCTCTCTCTCTCTCACTCGCTCACTCTCGCTCACTCTCTCGATCCAGTGCTTTTAAGTGATGCGCTCCATAAAATGCTCCACAGGAATTGTCATCATTGTTAGGAGAAGCCAGATAAGTCAGTTACTAACACACGTTTGCCTCTCGATTCTAAAACAGTGTGACTAATTTTCTGACATTAGGACTCACGATGGGCTGCCTTCCTTGCCAATCATACTGTCTCAGACTTGCATACCTGTACACGCGTGTGAGGCAGAGCACATCACATGCACCACAGTGCATGTATGATGGTCAGAGGGCAACTTCGAGTATCAGCCCTTGGCGTCTACCTTGTTCGGACACAGGGTCTCTTGCTGTCCCCTGTGTGTCTAGGCTAGCTGGTCTGCAAGCCATCAGGGTGTTCCCTGCCTCTGCCTTCCATCCTGACACAGAAACACCACACCCAGTTTTACATGGGTCCAGGTCCTCACATATGGGCATCCAGTGCTTTACCCACTGAACTCTCTTCCCAGCCCAAACTCAAGGTTTAATGACAATAGCAAGCCTGCTACTGTGAACTATCCATATCTGTGCCATATCTTGTGTACCACCCAAGCATGCTTTGGGGTCTTCGAGTTTTCCCATCAAGGGCTCTAAATTTAGAAAGTGATACAGGTAATCAAAGATTTGTATTAAAACACACTTTTTAAAAACCCCACAAGCTCAGAAATATGACAAAATCAACATTTAGCTAAACGAGTTCTTGGGTAGTCCCCACTGGCTAAAAATAAAGAGACCAGGCCAGCATTTCCAGAAGCCTCCTCAGGTGCTGGTGCCAAAGTCAGCATGTCTCCCTCTACTTGACAGGAGCCCTGACAACAGCTTTCTGTTATAACTCTCCATAGGCCCTCAGGTTACAGGATGCTGTCGCTCACAGTCATTATTTGCACCATTAAAAGACTGGGCAGTAAATATTCTCTGAAAGCCTTATTTATACTTCTCCCATTTTTATCGCAGCCCAGTTAAGAAGCACTCATTAGAGTATGTTTTAATATGCCTGCTCATCCCGGCAAAATATGAGGACTGCGGTTAGAAACTTCCTCCACGAGGGGGCGCCACATCCCTTTATGTTCTCAGCGGGGAAGCCAGCCCTTCTCTGGCCTGGTTCCCAGTGCGGCTACCAAGGCACTCACAGGCTATGTGGGAAATCCACTGAATGACTTTTTTACCTTATTGCACATCACAAAATGGGCTCGTCGTTGCCAAAAGTCTCGAGCAGCTGCTTCCAAGAACGAACCTGTGTGTCAACGACTTTTCCACTAAGAACTAAAGTCCGTGAAATTGAGGGATGGGGGTGGCGAGAACATTTGGAATGGACAAAGGGCCCTGTTTCCAACCTGAAATGAAACACAGCTGGTTTACAGCTGTGCTACCTCCTTCACCGCACATGAAGTCAAGTCAAAAAACAGAATGAAGCTTTCTGTGATGGCCTCTGAGCCTCTCCTGCCAGCCACCGGCTACTAGCTTCCTGTATTCCCTTTGATACACGCTCACTGTGTATACTCGGGTCCAGTTCATCAGGGAGACGGGTTTCTCTCCAGTCCCTCATCCACCTTTACACTCTTGCTTCTGATTTTTGCGGGTTTTTTATTCTTCAGATCTTTAAGCCATGAAGACATCTGAACATTTCAATCACAGAAGGTTAAGATTTTAGAATCACACTTGCTACCTCTGTGATTTATAACTATTTATATTTTCCTGCCCTGACCGTTCTCTGCACTAGACCAAGCCTGGGTGCCAAGTGTGCACCAGAGCAGGACATTATTGTTATGTGTGGGGCATTTCTACTTTAAAACCAGCCTCACAGCATGCCAAAAGGCCAGGGACCGCACCCGAGTGTCAAGCAGACAGCCACAGAAGCCCCAACTGGGGTGTTTTCACATTTTAAATGCTCACTGCAATTCAAATCTTAACAATAGATGTATAAGCTTAACTTATATTAATTGAGGGAGCCTTGTGCTGCACGTCGCTTTGTTCAAATCGTTTTATACTCCTCAGGTTTGTTCTTAACATGCTGATTTACCGACTTGGACAGTTCAATTCGAGTGAATGCATCTATTTGAATGCAGCTAAGACAAGGCTGGAAGGTCCAGAGTTTGGATCCTATTTATTCTTTAGAAGAGTGGGATGTGCTCCCCTCCAGGAAAACTGGTCTAGTTTTAGACTTGGTAAAAAAAAAGTTTAGGACAGTCCTGAGAATGTGGGCTTTTGAGTCAGCAAGCATCGGGATCAGGAAGTGGCTTTGGGGTTGTCCTTACTCTCTAATGACACTCCCATGTGACAAGCCCTCTGACCCCATGAGAAAAGTCTCATTCCCTGGTCTTTTCAACTCTTCTCTGTAACTGATCTTTTGGTTACTTCCCCGTATCAGCTGATGACTTCATCTCTTGGTTCATAGACTCCACATGAAAAGCTGCCGCTATCACCCCGGGTGACTCATACAAGTCCTGTTGCCATGACTCCCTGGCAACTCACTTCTGATAGCTTCCATCCCCACACTGCTCATCCACCTACACTCAAGGCCGGACTCTGACCTCTTCTCACGAATGAAATGTCTCAATGCAGCAGCCCAGACCCCAGCCAGGGTCACACCTTTCCTTGACTCTCACTAGTGCATGCTCACCATGTCTTCGCTTGGACCTCATCCTTAACTTCTTTTTCTCCTGATCCATCACAGCTCTTCCGATTTCCCTTCACGTCTTTTCAGCCAAGATCATGTGGATCACTAGCCTCAACAAGACTCACCCTACACCATGAACAAACTTTTAGCTTCCTTCTGGCTATGGTCACCTGAAAAAGTCCAAATCCCATCCTTCATCCCCAAGATCAAATACCTTGATGTAAGTACCAGCTACATGTGTAGGGTCTTCTATCTCAGCCAGGCTGTCAACACAGTCCTGGAACCTTTGTGTCAACTCTCCAGAGTCAGTGAAAGACACATCCGATCCAAATCAAGCTTATGCCTAATATCCATAGAAAACATCGATTGTGTTGTTTATAAGTAGACTATTAGCCATTTATCTGAGTTCTGTTCCTTCTTGACCTCTGAGGGACCATCCCCATCAATAGCTGTCACCTCTTTCTCTCATTTAAGAATTGAGACTCTTGTTTCCTTCCTTCCTTCCTTCCTTCCTCTCCCCCTCCTACTTCTTCCCCTTCCCTCCCCTCTCTCTCCCCTTTCCCTTCCTCCCCCTCCTCTTCTTTCTCCTTCTCCTCCTCCTCCTTTTTCTTCTTTTTCTTCTTCTTCTTCTTCTTCTTCTTCTTCTTCTTCTTCTTCTTCTTCTTCTTCTTCTTCTTTTTCTTCTTCTTCTTCTTCTTCTGTTTTCAAGACAGAGTTTCTCTGTGTGTCCTGACTGACCTCAAACTCAGAGATCCTCCTGTCTCTGCCTCCTGACTGCTGGGATTAAAGGTGTGCACCACCCACCAACTGACCTCGGAGACTTACTCTATATAAAGAATCTATGTACACCCTATGTCCTGAGAGTCTTTGCTTTCTTCTTTGCTTCACAGCCACGCTCCTTGCAGAGACAAATGCCCCACCTGACCTCCCCACTTCCCCTCAGCTCAGCCACACACTCACCTGTAATGGCTCCCCTGACATCCCCACTTCCCCTCAGCTCAGCCACATACTCTCCTGACATCCCCACTTCCCCTCAGCTCAGCCACACACTCTCCTGACATCCCCACTTCCCCTCAGCTCAGCCACACACTCACCTGTCTGTCTACTGGAGCTTGCTTGTCCTTTCTTCTCATGGCCACCAGTCACTTTCCAGTTGGTATATTCAATGGACGCTTTCCAGACTTGTCTAGTTACTCTCAACCCTGCTTGGCATCATGTATCACTCCCTGCTTCTTGAAAAGTCCTTTCTTCTTCTCCAAGCACTCCCCTTCTGCCTACTGATTTTTCCCCTACCCTCTGGCTGCCTCATGCCTTAAATGTGGGCTGTCAGACTGACTTATGTTCTCCATTCTTTCCCTAGATAACACCATTCAGTTAGTCGCATGGCTAACTGGTGGCTCCCAAACCAGATCACTGTCTTATGTGATTCTATATTCTTTTGCCACACACGGCACCTCACCTATGTGTTTAAAAGACAACACTGGTATCAATACATTCATACTAAGGTTATTGTTTTCCCTCATATGTGTTTATTATCAACCATCTATCCCCCCATATATGAAACACAGACTTCTCCATACTTTATCTCTCCATATTTCTTATTCTTTATTCAATCAGCTCCAAGATCCAGCAACTCAATGCCATATTCACCACATCTACACCTTCTTCCCCATCTCCACAGCCATGTTCTGCCTCTACATGGTTCTTAATCTACTCTTTAATCAACACTGATACAGGTGCCTTTGACTGATGTTCCTGGCAATCCCTTATCTCTCGCAATTCAAATTGCAGTCTAAACTACAGTGGGATACCCTCTAAAGAGTGCATGCCCAGCCAGACCACTTTCTGAAAGAGTCCCAGATTGAAAACCTCAGTCTTTATCTGCCAGGACACACAAGGCCACGATCCACCTCTCTATCTCCCTTGTTCGTATTTCTTATCTTAGACGTTCAATCCAGTTATAACAGCTTGCTTAGAAAGTGTATTGCCTAATGTAGTAAGTGACTAGAGGAAAACAGGACCTTCTGAACATGGCAGTGAAGTTTCGCATAGGAACTCATACCAGTCACTGCAGCATGTATGAAACCTGGACAAGCCCAAGCCAGAACAAATCCCATATAAGAGCTTGGCATGGAATCTCATCCCTAGCAGTAGAGTTATTGGTTAGCTACTGTGAAAGGAAGAAACAGCTTTCTCTAAGGCTATAGCCCCTGGTAAGTTGGCTGAAGTATAGTGGAAACCCATACATCCAAGAACATTTGAACAGCACAAGTTTTTGTTTTTGTTTTCCATTAAGTTGGGCAGGTAGGGAAAGGAAGTAAGTTTGAGACTTATTGGGGTGGGGTGAATATGATCAAAATGTGTCTAAAACTACTCTTAAAGAGCTAATAAAAAACTTTAAAGAAAATATATTGCCTGACAGCATAGTAGATAAGTCAGATAGACTTGTTCAAATTTGAGCAGCCTTTACCAACTTGTGACCATGGATAAGTTGGCTAGTCTCTGAGAGTATCACTTATGTCTCTCTCAGAGTACAACTTGATCTTGTAAATACTCCTTACTAGTCATTTTCCTATTGGACCATCCATGAACTCTTAGCACACAGAGACCCTTGGTACTCGTTCTGTATACAAGTGGCTGAGTGGAACAGGCGATTCCCTCCATGCTAGAGACCTCATTTCCTCCTAAGACTAAATCTTGCATCTTTGCATCTGTTTGTTAGGAAAGTCTTTGGTTGAGACATACAGAGTGTTAGAGTCTTCCAACCATCCTGCTCACATGTAGAATATCCAGTCCTGTACCTGGATGTTTCTAGATTTTCTTTACATGAAATTTTATCATTTCTCGGATATCAAGTGTACACAGTGGTCCACAGAAATGGACACTTCCACGAACTTATGGGACACAAAGGACAGCAGTGCAGTGGAGCCAGCCTTTGAGGCGATGGCACAAGAGGACAAGTGCCTTCGTTTATATGGAACAGGCTTTCCACCTGTGTCTTAATGTGAGCCTAGGAGATGTGTGATGTCATTCTTGAGGGCACCACCATTGCACAGGAAGTTTAAGGGTGGGTCAAGGCGGCTCAGTTATAGCATCTGCACAGATCCAAATCCAGTCAAAGTCAATTGCGAAGCCAAACGTTCAGAAAAGAGAGTAAAATGGTTGTATGCTGAAGATATAGTGCAGTTGGCAGGGTGCCTGGATGGCATGCACAGCACCTTGGGTTTTTATCCCTAATTTTGCATAAACTGGGCCTGGTGATAAGTAATTGTAATCTCTGCAGTTTGGAGGTGGAGGCAGGAGAATCAGAAGTCTACAACTAGCTTTGGCTAGATAGCAAGTTTGAACCTAGCCTGGGACACACGAAACCTTGTTTTAAAAGAATAATAACCTAAATGAAAAGATCAGGTTGAGTACAGATGACCAGGCAGGATCTCAGGGAGTGACTCTGAACCATCTTATAGTGACCGTAGCTAACTTTATCAACTGGAGCACAGAGCATGCTCTGTGGACCTGGCATAAGAAAGATGAAGTAATGAGCCACTTGACAAGCCCTGACTGGTCTGGAAGAGCTCCCAAAGACCTGGACCATTATGAATGGATGCCAACTCTAGCATAGCCTGAGCATTGGCACCCAGGTCAGGTCTCCAAGCAAACTGTCTCTTTCAATCATCCCTTACCTCTACCTATGTTTTAACGAGAGAGCAGACAATTCGGAAATGCTGACTTTGTGACATTAGACATTAAAAAGCAGAAGCTTCAGCAACGGGCCAAGAATTATTAACTAAGGAAAGAATGATGCAACAGAGACCGCTGTGTGCAGCGGGAGCTGGAGTGGAAATATGACCGTTTAGTCTATCTGTGTGATTCACCCATCTCACTGGCTTCTGAATTACAGACATCCTGATTCATTACATCAGGCTGAATGACAGGCAATCTCATGTGTTGGTGGAGATCCCTCCATTCTTGACAAATCAAGCCACAGCAGCCACAAGGCAGTTTTTCCTTCTCTCCCTGTGGGAAAGCTAGGTCAGTGAGATTCTGCCACTTGATTTACAGCAATGACCAATTTCAAAGTTGGCTTTATCTGATCCGCTCTGGAAAAAAAAATATTTCCAGGCGCTACGAGCCGTCTTGTTAAATTGTGCAGACCTGCAATCATTTTCTAAAAATCACTCAACCATCAAAGATTTGATTTAGCCTACTTAATCTGTGCTGACCTCTGTTCGTTTTGCAAGGCCCAGGCCTCTGTGGTCCAACCTGCCCATGAAACCTCCCAGCTGTGCTTTGAATTGCAGTTTCCGCCCCTACGACCAGCACATCTATAGCTCTTATCTAAATGTCACTGAGAAGGCAGCTATTGCTATCTCCACACCAAGGATGTGAAGACTCCAAGGCAGCAAGGTCACGTGACACGTCAGGGAGGCTACTGGGTTAGAGTGTGGCTTGATGGTCCGGCAGAGTCGCATGCCACGGGAGGATGCTAATGCAGTGTGCACATCTACTGTAGGAAAGAGTAAAGAGTCCAAAGGAAGCCCCATGGTTTCCCTATAGCCTCTTCGGATTCAGGTTAATAGTGAGCAATGTGGCTAGAGACGAAATAAACAGGGACTTTGCCAAGGATGAAATAAATGGTGTAACAGTATTTAGACCTCCCATCTGCTCAGTGGGAAGACAACAGCTGTTTCTCCTCAGTCTCTCTTCTCATCCTCTGCCCCTGCCTTTCCCAGATCCTACAGCTGGACCTGTGAGTGCCCCTGCCATTGGCCTCAATCCGAGGCAATGCCTGAGCCAGTCCAAACTGTGGTGGGAAGGGTGTCCTCGGTGTAAGATGAACTCAAGCCCGTCTCTTTCAGTAGTTACTTCTTCAGGCTCTTGGACTCTGTGAACAACTCCTGTGCCCCAGATGTGCCCGGTGGCTCAGCAGGGCAGATCAGAAAGCCATGACATCTTTCCTAGGTGTTTGCATCCTGTGCATACCTCCTTTGCAGATGCACACTCTCCCCGTTGTAAAATGTGCCCGTCTCCTGCTAACCCCATGTACCAGTCCTCACGGACCTTGGATCCAGATTGCTGGCTGCCTAGTCCTGCCTCCCTGTTAGCAAACACGGCCCTCTGTACATCCCACTGGTTGTCAGCTGTACCATCCTCCTCAAGATTATGACCAATGGACACCAGGCATGTGCTCAAGTCCAGCCTTGGGGTTTGGCCAGAGATCCTCTCCTTCACATGAGGCCTCCACCATCATTCTGCCGACTGCTCTAGGACTTAGCCACAAGGCCTCTCATCAGTAACAGAGATAAGGATTAGTATTATACAGGGAGTTCCATCTATAAATATTTCTTATCTTTTTAACACAGTAACTTTCTATCATGGATGGGAAACGTGACTTAGTTCCAAAGAAATATAGTTTATAGAAGTGAATAAAGCCTAATACTGTTTTCGCACTGCTGTAAGCCATTCATTCCAGTGCCCTTTGTGTACCTGGTGCCTCAGTTCCTAGGCTGGTCAGCTTCAGACTCCAGAGTCAATAACCATAACTGTGTGGTGTACTCGCCTTCACCTCCTCCCTTACCTCGCTCTCTCTGTGACATCTTGGTCTGGCAAACCCGACTCAGATGAAATCCAATAATTTGTCAACTGGTACCCACATCTGTCTGGTCGAAGGCATCAGGGACAAACACATGCCCTGGGATTTTACGATCAGGTCTTACTGTCCATTCAGGATTCCGAACCCCAAGGAAGACACTGTCCAGAGGTCTGACTATGCTTCTCCAGGTCAAGTACTCTTGAGCTGTCCAACAGGGTTGCCTTACACCCTCCCCTCTGTCCTCAGATTCCCAGCACCTCTCTCAGTGCCAGCAGCTGGCCTTGCTTTCAGCTTCATTGAGAAAGAGGAAGCATGCAGAAGGGCCCACTCAGAGCCACCAGCTCATCTTGGCTCTGCTGCTGCTCTGGTACAAACAAAACAAGCCCTGCAGGTAAACACATTGTGTCCTCCTCAGTGGCCACCACCAGAGGACCATCACCACTCCCCACCCAGTCCCGCTTGCCTGCCTCCTCCATGTTCCCCAGCTCATTCTCAAGGGCACTCACACCTATTGCCTTTATTGGCCACTACTGTTCTCCTTTTCCATGGACATCAAGACTCAGTGAGGAATCAGCGCCTTTCCCAGCTTTGGGTCCCCTAAGTCCTGCCCATTCACTGTTCCTCCAGCTCAGCACCACAGGAGTCCCAGAGAGAAGAATCCAGTGGACAGTCTTTGGGCTCCAAATTTCTTGGGCTCTGTCAGCATTTGCTAAATATGAACTCTCTCCCTCTCCTGAAGCACATCCTATAGCCCAACTTTAAGTCTCACCTAACTCCCCGATTCCCTTTTTCATTTCACTTGCTAGCTCCTTGTCATCTCTCCCAACAATCCAGAGCTCCAACCTCAGACCTCTTCTTCATCATCTGAACCCTACATGGTGATCTTACCCAACCCTTGGACTTAAAACACCATCCAAAAATAATGGTGCTTATTATCACACCTGTCTCTTGAACATCTCACACACACACACATACTCTCTCTCTCTCTCTCTCTCTCTCTCTCTCTCTCTCTCTCACACACACACACACACACACACACACACACACACACACACATCTACCTGGAGTGTGTGTGCTTCCTGACCACTGATGTGATGGTATTAAATGACATTGCAGAGCAGTGGTTCTCAACCTTCCTAATACTGCGACCCTTAATACAGTTCTCATGTTGTGCTGACGCCCAGCCATCAAATTCTACTAAAAGTCTATGAAGTTGCTACTTCATCACTGTAATTTTGCTATTGTTATGAATTGTGATGCAAATATCTGTGTTTTCCAATGGTCTTAGGCAACCCCTGTGAAAGGGTTGTTTGACCTTCAAAGAGTTCACCACCCACAGGTTGAGGACAGCTGCTTTTGAGAGACTAGATTACAAAGACAGTAAACATAAGGATTGTTCCCTTATGAAAGAGGTTTTTCATGTTAGCTTTCTCCCTTTTGCATTGTTGCAAGTGTTTAAGTAATCCACCTGTTCACCAATAAATTGATCTACTATTTTTGTCTTTATTAAATTCTTACACAGGCTGAGATTCTCTTCATATCCAGGAAAAAGAAGAAAGGGCACTGGGGAGATGCTTCAGTAGGTAAAGTGTTTGTCATGCAAGCACAAGAACCTGAGTTAGAATCCCCAGGACCCACATAAAAAAGCCAGGTGAAGGATTGCATGCCCACATAATTGAAAAGCATGGAATGAAATAGCAGGGGTTTGCTGGCAGCCAGGGCAGCAAATTCAATTCGCTTTAGGTTCAGTGACAGAACTGTCGCCAAAAATAAAGATGGAAGATAGGTGTGGTGACAAATGCCTTTAATCTCAGCACTCGGGAGACAGAGACAGGGAGACACTCTGAGAGTTTGAGGCCATCCTGATCTACACAGTGAGTTCCAGGACATCCAGGGCTACAGAGAGAAACCCTGTCTCTAAAATCAACAAAAGGTAAAGGTGGAAAGTGATGGAGGAAGACAGCTGAGGTCAACCTCTGACTTTTCCATGCATGTGCCTGCTATCTTTCCTCTAAGCATATGTGTATGTGTGCATACATACACACACACATACACACACACACAAAGAGGGGGGAGGAATGGAAGGAAGGAGAAGACAAGTGTTCAGAGACCTGCTATGTCCCCTTTCATCATGCAGAAACACAGACAGCGCCGTATGAACCTGGGAAGAGGACAACATTAACTGCAGTGTCATCTCAAGCATGGGCTCTTCGGCCTCTAACCCTGTCAGCAGTAGACCTCTTCTCCTCTAAGTCTCCCATTCATGGCACTGTGTTACATCCACCCAGGCAGACTAAGACACCGCACACTTTACATCTCCACTTAAGCATCAAATGAGCATCTCTAACTCAACATTTCCAAACCCAGTTCATTATAATGAAACTCCATCCTCCTAGTTGCTTAAACCAAAACCTTTGGGGCTTGTTGACCTTTTCCTTTATTTCCTATCTCGCTTCTCCTAAATGAGAGACTCCCTGGATCCTGCTCTACCCGGAACTCACTATCCCCTGGGATACTCTCTGGGCTCTCCCAGCTCTCCTCTCTCCTGTGAGTTACCATAGCATCCTTCTAACTGGTCTCTCTGCTTCTACTTCTGTCCCCTTCCTTACTAACTAGTCACACCACACAAGCCACAGTGATCTTTTGTAAAAATAGCCTAGGCTTCACAATGCCCATGCTTAAAACTTCCACAAGTCATCCCCAACCCCGAGGGAAGATGAAGTATGATCCACCTGCGCTCCCACAACTTCAGTCACATTCAGTCAGTCTGTCCATCCCCTTTCTCCTACACTAATCCTGCTCCCCTAGCCTCCCCACTGCTTCCTGGATGCACTGTGTCTGCTCAGGGCCAGTGCATCTGCTGTGCCTTTCCCCAGATGTGTCTCCTGCAGATACCCACATGACCCCTGACCCCTTCTTCCCTACGACCTGCAAATGTCACCTTCCTAGAAATGCCATCCATGGCTATACTATAAAGTGAGCTCTGTCCTCAGCACTGCAAGGGACATAGCATTATCTACTTGATACATACATACATCATTCAAATATATATATACATATATACACATATATGTATATATACACACACATATATGTGTGTGTGTATATGTGTGTATATATATGTATATATATTCTTGTTATGTAAAGTCCTGGCTAACCCCATATAATATGTAGCCCAGTCTGGCTTCAAATTCATAGCAACTCCTACCTCGGCCCTTTGAGGGCTGTGATCACCCATCTGGACCACCAGGTCATCTCACATTTACTTATTCATTTGACAGTTCTTCCCCTTCAGAGTTACACTGTACTTACTATGATGCCCTCAGCATCCACAAAGGCATCAGCAACACAGACACTAAAACACACTTGCAGACTGGACGGCGCAATGTACGACCTCAGAGTATAAGGTTCATTTCAACAGGATTTCTTTTGCAAATAAAATTAAACAATAACCTTTTAAAGGCTTCTTATTGGTTATAGTTGGCTCATGTCAAGGTAGAGCCTACACCATGATGCTCATATTGTGTTGGCACAATGGGGGGGGGGGACTCTAAGGCACCAGGAAGAATAACAAAGTCATGCTAACAGACAGTGAAGAAAAAGACATCTCTCCCTGGACATCTCACCCAGGGTTGCTGTTTGGCCCAGACTTAAGATACAGATGGGTTCAAATCCCGTTGGTACCAAAAGTATAGGAGGTGAATTTTACCACGCCAGTACCTTTCAGGTAAATAAACTGGACCAACAGCAACTGACTAATGGTAGAGAAAGACCCAACAGTACAACAGGTATCACAGGGCCTGGCAAAGTAGTTAGTTAATATTTTCCCTAGTTTAAAAACTGAGACCTGCAGATTATCACAGGTCAAACTGGTCCACTTCACCAGATGAGAGAGACTCCTCCCACCAACATTCCAAGCACCTATTCAGCCCTTGCCTCAAGGGACATGGGCCCACCATCCCGCCAAGTTGTTAATTCCAAATCAGAGCATATCTAAAGATGCATGAGCCCTCTTTTCCCTGCATCTTGTGCTCAGAACTCAGAGCCAGTGCTACCTCCCTTGAGCTGATCTCCATTGGTCATGTTTTGATACTAGTTTGTGGCTGCTGGTGGAACTTCAAATCTGGTGGCGCTAAGTGCAGCACAGGCTTTCTATCCTGCCACTTTCCCAGGAAACAATTATACTAGAACTCTATAAAGGAAGAAAAATCAACTGCCCTTCAATGTAACGATTCTAATTCCTGTCGCTTTATCCTTAGAAACCTTTACTCTAGAGCTCAGCAATGGCCCTCATCTTCCCAGTCTTTTGTGTGTGCCAAACAGGGCAAGGCTGATCCGAGGCTTCTGCCCCCAGCTATAGTTTTTCTCTTTTAATTTTGAAAGAATGTCTCATTAAATCACCCAAGTTGGCCTTGCACGCATGATCTGGAAAGCCTTGAACTCATGATCCTCCTGCCTCGGCCTCCTTAGTAGCTGGGATTGTAAGCCCAATAGTCCCAGCTCTTAGAGTCATTTTCAGCCAGGGTTGCCATGTGATACAACCCCATGCAATAGCCTCCGGCTACCTCTAGCAAGGTCAGGCCTGACTTATGGCAATCATCACAAAAAGTGGTACAACTGTAGGAGCTGGTTCTCTCATATGCTCCGTGGGTAGATCCCTGGTTCCGAGAGGCCCAACTCTCATCTCAACACCTTTTCCATACAATTAAAAATCCCTGTACACTGCCGGATCTCAGACTTTCTGATACTTACAACCAAATGGACTTCTAACAAATTACACAGTCAATTAAAAATTGCAGTCATGAAGAGATTGTAACTGCAGGAGAAAGTGTTTATGAAAATTTGAAGGGAAAGCTTAATGTAAAATTTACACAGAATGCAATTATAACTCTACAAAAATCTATGCGGAAAAAATCACCATTTGTCTCAGAATGAGACTTTGTTTTCTTTCTCTAGTTTGTTTGGTGTGTGTGTGTGTGTGTGTGTGTGTGTGTGTGTGTGTGTGTGTGTGAAATATATATGTGCCTGTGATGTGTGTATGATATGTGTGTGATGTGTGCAGTGTGGATGTGTAATGTGTATGGTGTGCGTGTGGTGTGTGCTATGATGAGCATGTGTGAGTGTATGTGTGTGTATCATATGTGTGTATGGTATGTGTGCATGTATGTGTGATATGTGTAAATGTGTATGGTGTATCTATGTGGTGTATGTGTGTGTGTGATGTGTGTATAATATGTGTATGTGTGATGTATGTCTATATGTGATGTGTGTGTGCTATATGTATTTGGTGTGTGTGTGTTATATTCTGCGATGTGTGTATGTATGATGTATGTGTATGGTATATATGTGATGTGGGTGTGTGTGTGCAGGCACTTTTATGTCACAGTACACATGTGAAGGTCAAAGGGCCTTGTGTGAGTTCCAGGGATGGCACTCAGCTTGTGAAGCTTGTGTGGCAAACCCCTGACCTGCTGAGCCAGTGCATAGGCTCGTGTTTCTCTTCAAAAGATGCCAAAATACTGACTAGGTTTGAGATCTTCTACTAAGAATCTTTAATATTATTTTTTCACATCTGGGGAATACATTATATATTTTACTTAAAGATGTCTTTATTTAAATATTTATTTTACGTATATGGGCATGTTGCCTGCTTATAAGTTTGTGTACCACATGCCTGGTACCTGTAGAGGCTAGAAGATGGCTTGGATCCACTGGACATGGAGTTACAGACAGCCATGAGTCGCCATGTGGATTCTGGGAATCAAACCTGGGTCCTCTGCAAGAGTAGAAAGTGCTGCTAACCACAGAGTGGAGCCGTCTCTCTGGCTCCACATGGGTTATTTTAAAAGAAGCTGGGGAAGTATTATTAAAATGTTAGGTTCCTTCGCCCTAAAGGGAAGCATCAGTCAACTGCAGTCTGGGTAAAATGCACAGAAAGAGACTCTGCCGGTTCTCTGGTCTGCCTTCAGTGTTTTGATTTGTGAGCTAACAGAGACAATCCTGTACAGGATGGAAACTGTCTTGGTCTATGTCACATCACCAACAAAGATGCCTGAGAGAAACAGTTAAGGGGAAAGAGCTGGCTTGGGCTTCAATCTGTAGTGAGACAAAAATCTTGGGGGAGCATGTGGTAGAAGAAGCCATTCACTTCATAGCAGCCAAGGAGAAAGAGAGAGAAAAACAGGAAGGAGTTGGGGCCACAACCCCCGTGACCTAACTTCCTTCTACAAGGCCCTTTTTCCTTGAGACAATATCATCTGCTATAGCCCCAGAGTCTGGAGACCAAGTCCTTGCAACATGTGAGTTTAGGGCAGACACATTCAATTGAAGCAAAAGTCCAGCAGAGAACCAATACACTATCCAGTTACCCAGACAACAAAAGGCAACTTCTTGACTTCACTACGTGTTCATATACCATCAAGACTGTTGGCAGATAAAGGAAGACCAGGTGAGTTCAATGGCTTCAGCCTTGGAATGATGGGCTTTTCTTGGTCACAGAATGCTGTGTTGGAGGAAGAAGTTATTAAAATGCAGACTCCCTGAAACCCAGACTGGTATTGCGACTTTCAGTTAATTAACTGCACCCCAATTGTGCACAAATGGAATTTTAAAATGTACTCAAAGTATGTGGATGATCCCATTCGTCACCTGCTGTGATGTCACGCTGGCTGTGCTATTTCCTCAGGTCCCTGCTCCCCGCTCCTTGAAAGAAGCTGCAAGCATTCAGAATCCGTTTTCTCCAATGGTGAGAGAACACCGGACACTATCTAGGCAGGTAAAATTTCCCCTTAAACTCAGGGAGTAGCTGGCAACTCTGTTGCACCCAGAGGCCTCTTGGGAAAACAAGTGGTTTTGGCAAGAGCAGTCTGCAGAGCTCAGGCAACACACTTCAACTGTCAGCCTGGGCTTGAGCTATCTTTCTCTAGAGTGGCCTGGGAGATGAGAAGGCCTCCAGGGTGGCCAGAGAAACTGTTATTTGACAGAGATTTTGTTTTTCTTTGGACTTTATGAACCCAGCCTGGGATATAGCCATGGAACAGAGTTCAAGTCAGTTAATTTCACTGATTTTCTTAGCTCCCAAAGAGCATAGACAAACACATGGAAGCACTAGGAATTCCAGGCTATGGCCTTCACTTTCTACTGTGTCTACCAGGGTGCATGGTCCTTGGAGAAGCAGAGGGATGGAAAGGATAGATCCTGGGGTGTCTGCTCCCTCCCGTGGGTGCCAGCTTGCTTTCTGGCCTTCTCTATCCCTGCCATGCAGTTCACAGGCCTGCTTCTGGTTTCCTCAGCATCCGCATCTAAGGATGTGGGGAAGAGCTAAGGAGAGGACATGAATTCCAAGTACCTGGTGCAGCCTTATGATGCTTTCCAGGTCTCTGATCTTGGCTTACCAAGTGACCAGCATTTCAGGAGGGAGGGCAGGCGAACATGTCCCCAGAGTGGTCCTTACTTCCTGAGATCCACAAGATTCTGAGGGCTTCTGAAGCAGCATAGCATGACACAAGCACACAGGCTCAGTGACAAACTTAGGAATCAGGGGTGCTATTCTGGGGGTTGGGTCAGAGGTGTCTGCTCTGAGGGCTGGTATTTAGATTCTCATGATCAGAAACAACTGAGATGATCTAAGTGTCAAAATATAAGCATCCAGAGGCTGGGTGAGATGATTCAGCCAGTAAGGTGCTTGGCACACAAACCCAGGGACTTGAGTTCAATGCTCAGCACCTACATAAAAAAGCCAACACAGTGGTATGCACCTCTAATCTCAGCACTGGGGAGGTGGGGAACCAGAAGATGCCAACCTGGCTTGCTGGTCAAATGGAATTGGTGAGCTCTCATGGGCTCTGTGAGAGACCCTGTCAACTCAAAAATAAGATAGATGGGAACTGAGGGAGATCCTTGGCATCAGTGTCTGGCTTACACACACACACACACACACACACACACACACACACACACACTTCAACCTTTTACCTATGCGCACTCTTACCATGGGATACTAGCAAAACCGTTTATTGAAAATGACTAAACCAATAATCTATAGTGATAAATACTTTTTGAAATTGCCTGAGATGGTTCTGTTTCCCCCACAGTATCTTATTGAAATGGCCATGCATATTAAAGTTTATATGTAGATTTAATGTGATGGTGTTCTGTGTTTATTTTCCTAAAATCCCATTACTGGAAGTAGATAAGCCAGCAGACAAGCACAGGCTACTTGGATTTTAGTTTCTTTCTAGTATGGAATCTACAATTGTTCTCAATGACAACTCTTTACTTATGAAGCCTCCAAGACTAGCCTTTATGTTAAAGAGTGAGATTCAGGATTGGAGAGATGGTTTAGCAGTTAAGAACACTGGCTGCTCTTCCAGAAGAACCATGTTTGATGCCTAGCACTCATAAGCCACATACTGGACCAATTTCTCACCATGCATCCATTTGGGGACCCTTCTTACAAGCCAAATCTCTCTCCAGGTCAACTGGCTAAGCCTAACCCTTCACAGGGAGGTTATAAGTTGCTTCCACCTACTGCTCTGAATGTCCCCACACCCTACTGTTTTAGAAAACACACAACAACAACAACAACAACACACACACACACACACACACACACACACACACACACACACACACTCCACATTCCATGCAACCACTCAGAAAGCTGGTCTATCTCTTGCCTGATCTCTGGCTTCCATCTAAAGGCTGGATGTCAGTGACCCCTGTCCTACTCTTCCTTTTGGAGCCTTGGGTTCTGGTTTCAAAGTCCCGTTACTATAGCTGAGACCCTGCTCCTTGCTAACAGGTTTGAAGAGGCTACTTGTCTAAGATCATCTTTCTTTCTTTTTTTCTTTTCTTTTCTTTTTTTTTTTTTTTTTTTTGGTTTTTCGAGACAGGGTTTCTCTGTACAGCTCTGGCTGTCCTGGAACTCACTTTGTAGACCAGGCTGGCCTCGAACTCAGAAATCCGCCTGCCTCTGCCTCCCGAGTGCTGGGATTAAAAGCGTGCGCCACCACGCCCGGCAAGATCATCTTTCTTAAAAACAAAGCAAAAACAAAACGTAAAGCAAAAAGTTTTGCTTGCATTGACTATGCTCTGTATGGGTGGCTCCTGTGTGCTGCCTCCCACCCATTTCACCTGCCCAACCCTGCTTCATCTCAGAAACAAATGCTTTTACAAAAGCAATACAGGGCTGTGACTGTAGCTGCTCCAGCTTTAGACATGGTTCGTGGACTTCCTTCTGCACCAACTAATGTCATAACCTACTGCTTAGGTGGATTCTCTCTGTCTCTATCTCTGTCTCTGTCCCTCTCTCTCTCTCTGCACATGTACATTGGTATGTGTATGTACATGAAGACCAGAGCCATCAGACACTGGATCTGGAGTTACAGATGGTTGTGAGCCACCTGGTGTGGGGTTGTGAGTCACCTGACATGGCTCTAGGAATCAAACCCAGGTCATCGCCTGAAAGAACAGCAAGCAGTCTTAATCCTGAGCCATCTCTGCACCATCTCCATTCTCTTATCCCACTTTCCTTTTGAAGATCTGCCTTCTCCCTATTGGGTCCAGGCCTATTTGGTACTCTCCCCTTAAGACAATGGTCTGTCTGCTGAGCTGGTATGCCTCACACAATGGAAGCTGGGCACGTGCTTCTGCAGTCTGCCCCATCACCATCCTGTGTCTTAACCTTCCCACCACCCCATGTCATTGTGACATCCTGAACCACGTGGAAGCTTTGCCTGCTTTAAATGGCTCAGGACTTTACGGTTCATCCCCCCACTTAGGCTGTTATCAAGACTTTGGGTCTCCAAATGGCATTTCTCCATCAAGGTGCTTAGGCCCTATAGTGGAAAGAAAACAGATTTTTCCCCCCTTTGGAGATGGAAAAGAACATCTCCAAAAACTTGTCCTCTGACCCCTGACACACGCCCTATGGCATTCATACTTTTCTCATCATGTACAGACACTGTAACAATCAACAAACTTAAAACACACAGATTCTCCACTGACTATAGAAAACTGTAATGAGTTCTTCTGACACGGGCCCTGTGGCATTCATACTTTTCCCATCATGTACAGACACTGTAACAATCAATAAATTTAAAACACACAGATTCTCCACTGACTATAGAAACTCCACTGACTATAGAACTCCACGGAGTTCTTGACTCATTAAAAACAAAATAAAGATTATAAGTAAATCCTCAGCTGGGCTGAGCACTCAGGAGGTAGATGCAGGCAGATTTCTATGAGTCTGAGGCCTGCCTGGTCTGCAGAATTAGTTCCAGGACAGCCAGGGCTACACAGAGAGATCCTGGCAAAAAACAAACCAAGCAGCCCAACAAAATAAATAAATAAATAAATAAATAAATAAATAATAAATACGCAAATAAATAAATGTGGGTTTTAAGAAAGGAGTAACAGTGGGGGAAGCCACCACAGAATTAGACTCTCGTTTTGAGTCAGAACAAAGGAAGGCAAAGCTAAAATGAGAAAGCGCTTCCCCCTCCCCAGTACTGCAAAGGGGCAGCGGCAAGCACTGGCTGCCTAGAGCCCTCCTTGAGAAGGATCCTGAAGCAAGTCTGAGGTGCGCGGGAAATGCCTTCATGATCAATTAATGACGTCAGCGCATGACCAGGGGATGACAGCAAATGTCAGCCATGTTGGGGTCATTGGCATGGGCTTCAGAGTTCAAATCTGGACTCATACCTTGGGTCCTCAGTAACGTACTGAGGTTAACACTCATTGCTTGCTAAAAGAGGGAAGCAACACCTCTAACAGAGTAGGAATGCCTCCATCAAATGAGATGACTTTGCCAAGACGCAGCGGTGTGCCTCACCTTGTACAGGTTAACAGGAGCCTTTTTGGTACCAGTTCATCAGCCCTGAAAATACTCCTCCGACTTAAAGGTTTGTTGATGTCAGTTTTATAATCCTCTGCTAAAATCCATAAACCTGGTCTGGATGTAGAAGGAGTCGGGTAGCCATGGGTGGATGATCAATACAGTATCTCTGCCTGCTGATCTCCACCTCAATAGCATACCACTGGCAAGTAATGGGGAAGCTAAGCGGCTCCAGATTAAATTCTTAGCTTCCCTAAAATAAGTGAAGGCTGAGTCACCCCTTTATTCCCAGGCTCCTCTGAACGTTGAAGAGGATGTCATTGTCCAGAAATAGCCTTCACATTCCAGTGATAAAGGGGCTCTCCAAAGGATACAAGGTCCCCAGCACAAGTGGGTGAAGACACTACTGTGGGTGTCAGTCTGCTGGAAATCACTCCAGAGGTTATCCATGGAAGCTTAAGCAAACCATTGTGCAGGATAAATGGATGCCACCACCTGAGTCTTCTGGAATGTTAACAGCTTCGGAAGCGGAAGGTACAAGGGACTAGGAAGAGTCACACCTTGTCCTGTCACACAGCAGTCCTTGGGAAGCCACACATCTCCAGGTCTCCCCACCATGCCTGGGACCAAGAATCAGTTTCTGCCTTGAACACTACTCTACTGCCCTATTTCCCAGCAGGCTCTAGCCACAATCGACTTCAGGACACTTCTGGACACTCTTGTGTTCCATCTCACACCTATTGACTTTGCCCACTCTCCTCCTTTGGCCTACTGGAGGACTTTCAAATCTCTGTGAGTCTGTGGCATGGGCATCAGGACAGAAGAAGAAAGCAGGGTACCAGGGAGGGGCACTGGAACAGTGGGCCGGGTACAGAGCCGGAAGAGTGTGGGCTCTGAATGGAGCTCAGCAATATGAGACAAACCTCCTCTCAGCTGAGCCTGGAGCCCCTGTGGGAACTAGAATCTACCTGTTCACTCACTGCCACGCCCAACATGATGAAAGTGAGAGAATCTTGTCAACTAGGGACAACTGTGACCCTATGGGGAACATTTCATTCATTATTTATGGTAAGCTAGGAGCAGCCCAAGTTACTAAAGAAATTGCAGATGGCCGAGGTACAGGTGGCTGAGTTCTTGCTCCATTGAGGTAGTTCACCACATGTCTCACTGCTTCTGACAGGTGTGTGTGGGGGGGTGATGTTTAATATTGGTCACGTGGTGGTGAGAAATGCTGTCAAAACATTTTCAGACAAAAGGCAGAGGGCCCAGGGATGCTGAAGGCTCTGGGGCTCAAAGGAAGTTGGGTGTGAAAGCATAACAGAGGGCTGAGGCGAATGGCTCCTCTGTAATGTGCTCCTGACGTCACCTCCCTTGGGACCCAGCTTCCACTGTAGAAGCTGAGCAGGGTGCAGGGTGCCTTGCAATGGCAGGGATCCAGGGACACGCTGTGTCTTATCCTCCAAAGTCTTCACTTCCAGCTCCTCAGAAGGCAACTTACTCAGTCTTTACAGAGGAATCAAGTCAAAATTATGTCACCAGGACAGGCTCTCAAAACGACCGGTGTCCCCATACAGAGGGGACATGTGGACACAGAGAAGGGAGATGATACCGAGAGACATACTGAAGATGGCTCTCTGTGCACCAAGGAGAGAGGACTGGGGGAAAATCCTTCCTCACTGTCCTCAGAAGAAACCAAACCTCTCTAACCACCTCCCGCTGTGCTCATTAATTTCAGACTTCCGGTCTGCAGAACTCACTGATAATAAATTTCAGGCAACGAAAAAAGACAGGAAGTTAATCTGAGCTGCTGTTGCTTCCTCCTCCTCCTCCTCCTCTTCCTCTTCCACCACCTCCTCCTCTTCTTCTATGCTTTCCCTGCACAGTCCCCCATCAGTTTTGGAAAGCTCTCACACACACATGCAGAGAAGAGTAGGAACCTTGTATAGATGGTGTCCCAGCAGCAGCTCAGCTAAAGCTCAGAGACCTCCATCCGAGGACTATTTATACCGGGCAACTCAACATAGTTTGTGCTCCAAGGACAATACCAGTCCAGCTGGTGTCCTTTGCCCAACACCGAACTACAGCTTCAAAGTTCTCCCACAGACAGTGTGACAGGTAGCCACTGTCTGGGTTTCACATGCAAGATGAAAAGTCTTTGATACCCAGGTTCTAGGCATCATTTTTTTTTTGAGAAATCTGTACACTGTTGTAGTAGGGTATTATGGAAATAAAAACAAACAAACACACAAAAAACAAAAACAAAAAAACTACAACAAATTCAAGATTAAAATTTTAATTTTTTTTGATTATGTATATGTTGGGGGTACATGCATGTGAGTGCAGGTGCCTACTGAGGTCACAGGCATCTGGTTCCCCTGGAGCTAGAGTTATAGAAGATTGTTAGCTGCCCGACATGATGTCAGGATTTGAACTCAGATTCTCTACAAAGCTGTAAGAGCTCTTTATGCTGAGCCATCCTTCCAGTACCCCTTATGCCCACCAAGGTTTAGAGGAACAAATCATTAATGCTGAGAGTTCACACTTAAAAGAATGAATCCTGATGATATAAAAATGGGAAATGGGTCGAGTATCTTTACATAGCACATCAACAGTTCTCAAAGGAGGGTATTTTTGATTTTTTTTTTTTTTGAGACAGAGTCTTATATATATCAGGCTGGTCTCTAACTTACTAAGTAGCCAAGGATGGCCTTGAACTTCTGATTCTCCTACTTCCTCCTCCCAAGAGCTGGGATTTCAGATATTGACCACCATGCCTGGTGTTGTTTTTTTTTTTTTTTTTTTTAAGTACTCCAGATTAATTGCTGGGCTTTGGGCACGCTAGCTAAACACTCTACCAACCGAACCACATCTCCAGCCCATCAAAACAGATTATTTCATCATTCATGGGAACACTTGGCAATGACCAAGATTATCACAATGGTGAGAAGGGGGGGCCAGTGAATGCTACTAGATGTCATGTGATGCATGGGATAGCCACAGCAGAGAATGATCTGGACTGAAAAGTTAACTGTGCCACAGAAGAGAAATCCTGAACTCCATGGTGGGTTTCTCATTCTCCATGTAGCTGGCAACAAGCATCCCAAGAAAAGAGCACTGCGGTCAGGACCTGGAAGCAGAACCTAGAGTACAAGCAATTTGATTGTTCACACTGCTGTCTCCATCACGGTAACATTTAGCCCAAGGCCTGTGGTCATCATGGTTTTTGAAACGTGATTTCACAATATGGCTGTCTCTCCAAACCTTGGGCAATTTGAAAATATTACAGAAAGACCAAAGGCCCCAGGGAAGTGTCCAGGCTGAAAGATTCCAAATGGCAGCTGACCTTTCTGAATAAGGCACAGGACGAAGGATACAAGAAGCACCCGATGCTCCCGGGATGCCCAACGTGGGTCAGCTACCCCTGGCCGTCAGCAGCTTCCACGGGGACCCCCACTTTATTGGCAATTCAGAGCTGTGGCTTGATGGGCCCCAGGGGGGTGACAGACTCTGAGGAAATGGCCTGGTTAGCTTTCCTTGGCTTCTTTCCTTGGACACAGAAAACATAGCTCCTGCACTCTCTGACCTCTACTCAAACACCTCACCCTGAAAGTTCTCCAGAAGAGAAAAGTTAACATTCGAGCAAATTCTATAGAATACAGCAAATTCATCTGGAAAAATCTGCAGTGCTTTTCTGTCTTATGTCCTCTGCCCTTATTAGCAGAAAAAAAATGTTTTAGAGTGTATTGACATTTTTAGGTGGGCATACTTCTACCCTAAGGGATCATGTTATCTAGTTTTCTAAAGTCAACAAGATGGAGTTGGCTTAGGTAGCGAGGACTTCAGGGGAAACTCACACACCAGCTCTTCAGTACATTATTATGTCTCTTGTCATGGTGCCCACAACTGATGTCCACACTGACACAGCAAACACTTTACATCCTCAGCCATCTCCCTGGCCCCCTTGAATCTCTTTAACTAAAAGCTTTTTACAGCCTTTACTGTAATTACAGTCGCAGAAGATGTGCTGCCCAGGACAGCAGATTAGCAAAGTTTTTCTCTCAACAGACGGTAAATAGTTTAGGCCTTAGATGTCTTTTGAACTCTGCTATGACCCCAGTCTGCTGGCTCCCCACAAACACAGCTACACACAACACAGAAGTAAATACACAGGACTGTGGTACCACAAAGCTTTGCTGGTAGATAATAAAATTTGAATTCCATTACATTTTTATGTGTTGTGAAATATTCCTAAATTTTTCGTTTCTTTGTGTAGTCATTTTAAAACGGTGTGAGTCAGACTTCTGAAAGGGGGGGCTGCTGAACAGCTCTGGCACACGGGGTGTGGTTTGCTAGCTCCTGTTCTAAATCAAAAATTGCATTTGGGGGGTGGGAGGGGGGAGAAATGGGTTAAGAGCCCTAGCTGCTCTCCCAAAAGACCTGGGTTCAGTTCCTAGCAACCACGAGGTGGCTCACAGCTGTCTGTAACTCCAGTCCCAAGGGTCTGATGTCCTCCCCTGGCTTTCACAGGTGCCAGGTGTGCAAGTGGTTCACAGACATACATGCAGAAAACATACATGTAACCACTCACTTACATAAAACAAAATGAAACAAAGATAATGTTATACACTAAAAGACCAGTGGGCTCCTGTGTTGTTTTAATTATTGTTCACTGCAGCCTTGCTGTGTAGGATGTCTTGCTGTCCCTCTTGTCCCCTAAGTCACCATAATGAAATAGGTGAGCGAAAGATCAAGATTAAAAAAAATCAACTATATCAGTTATTCGTGCCATCACTGCAGAAAACAAACAAATGAACTAACTAAAGCATCTTCAGGCAGGAAGGGTTTATTTGGGCTTCCGGTTCCAGAGCACAATGTCCACATGACCTCTGGGATGGTGGCAGGAGAGTGAGGTGGCAGTGGCTCGAGTCCACTGGTCACAATGCATTTGGTCAGGAAGCAGAGAAAAATAAACTCTAGTATACAGCTTCCTTCTCTCATTCGTCCCAGAACCCCTGGTGGCATCAACCATCGGGGTGTGGCTTCTCACCACAGTTCACCAAATCTAGAACCCCTTGCAGACAGTCCTAGCGGTTTCTCTCCTGCCACATTCTGTCAAGTCGACGACCAATACGCTCCATCACAGCCATGATTACAACATCATCTGAGCATCCAGACTAGGAAAGGGGTGGCAGCGAGTGCTGTGTGAGGCCTGCACTATGCACTAGGACGGGTTGTCTCCCTCAGCAGAGGGCAAGATCTGTGGACTGGTTGTTTTTATGGAGTGCAAATGGCTCATATTTCTTTTTTATTTTAATAATATATATTTTTTATTTTATTTCATGTATATGATGGTTTGCATACACACACACACACACACACACACACACACACACACACACACACATATACACATCATACGCATGCCTGGTGTCTGCAGAAGCCAGAGGACATTGGATCCTCTGGAGCTGGAGGGAGAGGCAGCTCTGAGTCGGTGCTGGGACCCGAACACAGGTCTTTTGCGAGAGCAGCAGTCGTTCTTAACTGCTGAGTCATCTGTCCAGCCCTGACATTTCAATACTGTTTTAAAACTCAGTATGGCCAATTTCCTTCTTTAGCTTTTGCAGTTTTGTGGAATTGAGATGTCGAGCCAGAGAAGAGGATTAAGGCAAGGCAGTGATTTACTGATTTCTCCATCCACTTGTCCTCCCCACTTAGGTATACATCAGACCATTTCTTGTTCCTTTCTGAAAGGACATGACTGGTTTCTTGTGGAACATGGCTGGTGATGGTGGTTTTGATTTTCTGCAGTGCAGTGAACTTCATGGTGAATGTTTTACACACTAGATGGCTGCTCTGGCACTGTGCTAGGGCCCCATTCCTTCTTATGTTTGTTTTTTGGAAAAATAAACTTTTTAAATATAAGTGTTTACTATGTAGTTCAGGCTGGCCTTGAACTCTAGATCTTCTTGCATTTGCCTTTTAAGTGCCGGGAATAAAGTTTGTGCCACCATGCACAACTCCACAAAGCAATTCTTGAAAGTACATATTAACCTTCTGGGGAGGCACACATAACTAACACATGTCCTGTGGTCTCACAAATCAGCTGTTTAAAATCAAAACCATAGTCCAGGGAGATGGCTCAGTGCCACCAAACATGACAATCTTCTATTCCATCCCCAGAACCCATATGATGGAAAGAGAGAACTGATTCCCACATGTTGCCCTCTGACCTACACACATACACACACACACACACACACACACACACACACAAGAGAGAGAGAGAGAGAGAGAGAGAGAGAATAGTGAGAATTTTGGTTTCTTTAAAAAAAAATCTAGTTATGTTATATATATGAATATGTTTTGTTTTAATTCCAGGTGTGAGATGTGGGGCTGCTTCAGATTGTCCATAGCAGCTGACTATGACTTGCAGGGCATGATTCTGCCAGCTGAAGATAGTTTACATTTGGGATTCTGGAGACTCTGAGAGGGTATAAAAAAACGCCAGAGTCCCTGAGAGGCTGCTGGTGGTTCCTGCTGTTGCGTGTCCTGGATTGCTGGTTGGAGATATTCCTGACAATAAAGATTGGACTCTCCCCTAATCAGCAGGAAGTAGTCTCAAGAGATCTATGCTCCCTTTCTCCTCTAACCTTCTTTCTCACCTACCTAGTGTTGAGAGGTTGGACAGGATTGGGGTGGAGAAAGATGGTAGATGTAAAGAACCCAATAAAGTAGCCAAAAAGGGTATGGTTACAACACACACTGTAATTAAATAAATAAAGTCAAAGAGGGTGAGTCCATGACTATTGTCCACCATGGTGGGGAGCACGGCAGCTGTTGAGCGGGTATAGTGCTGGAGCAGTAGCTGAGAGCGTACATCTTGAGGCATAACTATGAATCAGAAAGTGAGAGCTAACTGGAAATACTGTAGGTTTTGCAATCTCAAAGTGTATCCCCAGTGACACTCCTCCTCCAGCAAGGCCACAACTCCTGATCCTTCCCAAACAGTTCTATTAACTGGGGACCAAATATTCAAAAATATGATTCTTTGGGGGCCATTGTTATTTAGTTGGTCATCTTCCCTTTTGGAGATAGGGGGTCCAAAAATTGAGCAAAAGGTGACCATTCTATCCTACAGCTGCTTCTGGAGGAGGTTAGGTAAGTTCCCCAGACTTACAGATTATCTGGGTAGTAAGTAAGTACCGTGTGGAATAATTCACATTATGGTAAAGCCCAGATATGCGCAGGAGCTAATTAGTGTGGCTGAGCCCTGGAGACAGGTGATAGGTTTATGGGACTCAAGCCTAGAGTCCTCTGCCTTTACAAGAGAACTTTTGGGAAAGATCTGTCACTCACCCTCTGAACTGTAAAGCCCCCAATAAACTGTTTCTTCTGCAAGTTGCTTTGGTCATGGTGTCTTAGCATAGTGATAGAAAAGTAACTAAGACACCCACTTAAGATGACTCCTTCCTAAGCCAGGCTGCTTGCAGCTTCTGCTTAGAGAAAAGAAGAGAGCTACAGCTAGCCAGAGACAGCCAGGAGCATCTAAGCAAGAAAGGTGATAACTGAGGGATAGAAATCACTTTCACCTTGGCCTTTTCTCTGTGTCTTCGTTTCCTTTATCAGATCTGATGTGGATCTGATGTACTTCATCCTCACTGTAATAAGGCTGGGGAAGAATGTGTACAGTGGTTGTGAGGATTCAGGAGTGTGTTCTGTATCCAGCCTCCAGGATGGTCTCTCATCTGCACCACACTTATCTATCTACTGTTCGGATGATGGAGTTCTGAGGTTTCACTTTATTCCTAGCACTAGGTTTGGAACACGCATGTGCAGACTTCAATGGCCGTGAACTCATCTCACCCCATTAGAGATGGCAACTGTTATCATGTCAGGGAAGCCTCGTGTCTGACTCCATGGCACTCAGTCAAGAGTCGCCTCTCTCAAATCGCAGCTTCGGTCTCTTGTCACTTACAGAACTCACATGGCATCCCAGCCACTCAAAGCCTCAAGCCCTTGCTGGTGTTTCTCAGCCTCGATGTTGTCAATATCAATCCCAGAAGAAGAAAAAAGAAAGATAAAGGAAAAGAGAAAGAAAAGAATCCCCCTGCCTTTGCCCATGGGGTTAAAATTTCAAGCATATATTTTTCTCTTAAGGATAACATTTTTGGGGGGTAACCCTCAAAGTTTTACATTTCAGCCCTGAACTTATAAAAGGAATACTTAGATGACTGGTTATAATTTAGCCGACTTGGGGGGGGGGATGGAGGAGCAATCTTGCCACCTAGAATAGTAAATAGCCCGTATAAAGGCTATTTAATTTTTCAGCAAAAAAGTGGGTAGGGGGCAGGTGTTACAAATGCCTTGAAGACATTTGGTCAAACTCAGGATATAGGCTCAAAGGTCCCCAGGGTAATGACATCATCCTCAGTGGGGGGTATGAGAAGCAGAAAGCCTGCTCTGAGGGCTGGCCCTAGGCCTTTTATCCAGACTTTAATCTTGGGACTCAAATAGCTTTTCTTTTTGCTTCCATGTTAGGCAAGGAAAAGGTGATGGCCTCCCTAAGTCTTTCTACTAGCTTATATGATACTTGAGGCACTGAAACTTAAGGCCAAAGGTGAACCCAAAGTATTCTTAACCGATGTCCACTACGCAAATAGGTTATTCTCTTTTCTCCATGTCTTTCAATCCTGTGCTTCTCTATGTGTGTGGGTATACTCAGACGTGTATGTGTGTTCACAATGAGTGTATATGTGGGTGTATATGTGTGTGAGTATGTGTGAGTGTGTATATGTGATTGTGTTAATGTGTGTATATGTGTGTGAGTATGTGGATAAGTGAGTTGTGTGAGTGTGTGTTTATGTGTGAATTTTTGAGTATGTGTGTGAGAGAATGTGTAAGTGAGAATGTGTAAGTGTGTGTGTGTGCATATGAGTGTGTGTATATGTGTAAGCCTGTGTATGTGTGAAAATGTATGAGTGTATGTGTATGTATGTGAGGGCTGTGTATATATGTGTGTATGTGTGTGTGTGTGTATATGTGTAAGTATATGTGAGTGTGTGTATATGTGTAAGTGTGTGTGAGTGTGTGTATGTGTGTAAGTGTGTGTGAGTCTGTGTATATGTGTGAGTATATGTGAGTGTGTGTATATGTCTGAGTGAGCATGTGTAAGCATGTATGTGAGGGGCTGTGTATATGTGTGTGAGTATGTGTGTGAGTATGTATATGGGTGTGTATATGGGTGTGTATATGGGTGTGAGTGTGTGTGTGAGTGTGTGTGTGTGTGTGTGTGTGTGTGTGTGTGTGTGTTGGCCAAGGATAACTTTGGCCATCGTTCTCCAGGTTCTATAACTTTTTTTTTTCTTGAGCCAGGGCTCCCAATTGGCCGAGAGCTCACTAACTAGGTAAAGACTTACCTAGTTAGCCGTGAGCCCAGGGGTTTGCCTGTCTCTGCCCCCTCAGTCCTGGGATTACAAGTTTCACCACATGCATCTTTTCTAAAAATAGGTTCTAGGGATAAAATTCAGGTCCTTGTGTGTTCAAGAAAGGCGCTGTATGAACTGAGCCATCTCTGCTGCCTCTGTCACTCTTTCTTCATCTCTGTTCAATAATCTCATGAACATTTTAACTCCACACTGGACTGCTGGAAAACGCAGAGGTAAACCTTAACCCAGGACACATGCGACTCGGACATGCACCGACCCACAACAACCTCTGCCCCACTGGCCTTTCCTGTCTCAAGTAGGACTCAGCCGCATGACATTCCCAAGCTCAGAGTATGCCCGAGAGACCTTTTCTCCACTGAGTGAACTGTGCCGTGTGGCCTGTCACCCACAGTCCGCCCTTGTTCTCAAGGCTCCGAGCAGCACAGCGCAGCTTCTGTGCTTTGTGTTATACGACAAACAGAGACTGGGTGAGTCTGAGTCCTCCCAGAAACGAAGAGCTGGCTCAGACAATGGATGCTACAAATAGGGATGCCTGGATGGCACACTTGGGAGAATAGACTCCTTTTGGACACACGAATGACAAGCCGTACGTGTGTGTGTGTGTGTGTGTGTGTGTGTGTGTGTGTGTGTGTGTGTATGCATGCAGTCGGAGGAGAATCCTTAACTATTAGTAAGTAATCACACGTCAGCTGCTGCCCACCCTGGCCTCTGATTAGAGTCACAGGTGAAGCAGCTGGAGGTGATCGGGAGAGATTTGGTTGGCTGATTTGCAGTGAGCTATCTGTACCTATAGATAACATCACCCGGTCCTGGGCTTCTCTATAAGCCCTTACCCTGGTGCTGTTGAAAATATAGCTAGTTCTTATGTGTGGTTCACACATGTGTGTGACACAGGTGCTCACTTGTGAGAGAAGTTGACTTGAGATATTTTCTCTCACTCACCGAGCTTATTTTTTGAGGAAGGGTCTTTCCACTGAACCAGAAGCTCAACGAACCCAGCTTGTCAGTATGCCCCAGAGATGTGTCTCTGCCCACCCCACCCCCATGGCCTGGTTCTTATGTGTGGGTGAGGGATCCGAACACAGGTCCTGGCATTGGCATAACAGATGTTTTACCCACTGAGTTATAATCTCTCCAGCCCTAGAAATCCCCTTCACTGCATCTCTTGTCTTCACTGAGTTACTCTCAGAAAGCTTCCTCGAAGGAATTTTGTAGTGTCTAGTTTGTGTCAGCCCAATGCTAGGCAAACCTCCCACCCACTCAGCATCAGTAAAAAGCACCCAACCCTCTTAGCCAATCACAGTTCCGTGCAAACACTCACAGACTGTCCAAATTATCCAGAGAAACCCTGCCCAGCCTAATCCCAAGCAAATTCTCCCAGAAATGGTCTTTAATTGATTTACAGAATTTTCACTCTATTTAAGTAGAACTAAGAAAGTACTCAAGGTAAACTCTAACTTCCTCCCCAAATTCCTTAAACTCTAGAGGCCAACCTCAGGACCTGATGAATCAACCACTAAGTTCCATTCCCAGAAAAGTCCTCTTGATGGCCAGCGACCCGCCGTACAGATGTGGGTTCAGATGCGCCTGTGCCATTTTCAGACTGGGATGTCTTAAGTACTTGCTCAAAGGGACTGAATCTAAACTCTTAAGCAAGCCATGACGAGCACAGGGCACTGATGAAGACTCAGACCATCACCTTTCTTTACAATCGACCTCCAGCCTTAGCAATGGTTTTCAAAGTGTGTTCCCCAGAACAGCAGCTGCAGCTGGAAACAGCTGGGAAACTTGCTAGAGAAGCAAATTCTCCTGTCTCCTTCCCAAGTCTACTCATTCAGACTCTAGGAGTGGGAGCAACAGTTTGTGCTTTAAGCAATCGATCCTAAGGGGAATGCAAATCACTCTTCTATACTGCATGAGTGTGCATGTGCATGCACACATGCATACGCACATGCAGAGAGAGGGGGTGGGAGAGAGAGAGAGAGACTGTCAAATGTCTGTCACTGCTATTCTAAGAGCTGCTGCCAGCAGTGTCTCTCTGTACCTGAAGCTGATAATAAATCAGGATCATCTCAAGCATTCTGATGTGAGGTAGACTCAGATTTGCATATCTGACTTAACATGTCAGATTTGCATACCTTGGGTAAATATTCTTCAGCAGTTTTCTCTAATAACAGGGTCTTCGAGGTTCTGTGGATTTAGAAAGCAGCTACGTACCCACTGGTGAACACCCTGACTTACAATGCTATCCATGACTGCAAGGGACTGAACCTGGTATCAAAACTATTACAAAAGGATTTCTGTTTGTCTGTCTGTCTGTTTGTCTGTTTGTTTGTTTTGGTTTTGGTTTGGTTTTTAAGAATCCAAACATTTGGATACCGAACTCACAAATCCTTAGTGAAAACACAATCTGACTTTGCAACCTTGTGAGTCACCTGGGAGAATGCCATCCTCTTTTGCAGCCTCTGTATGTATGAAATCCTGCTAAGCCAGTGCACCTAGAAAACAAACTAACTGTAAAGCTCAAAGCCCCGCCCATCCAAAGGTCTCAAAATGCCTGCCTGTTGACCAAAAGCAATTGCATGTGGCCACAAATCTTTTCAGTCTTTAAACTCATCCACACTCTTCATTTAAATTGGAGAACCTTTGTTTAAAAATTAGATGTCTGGCTTCTCTTGACGATGAGTTGCTGCATGACATAGATGCCCTGTTCTCACTCAAGACAAATCACCCGCATCCTCACTGCTCAGCATCCTCACTGCTCAGCACCCTCACTGCTCAGCATCCTCACTGCTCAGCATCCTCACTGCTCAGCACCCTCACTGCTCAGCATCCTCACTGCTCAGCATCCTCANAGCAGAGAGGAGGAGGATCTGGAGGCTTGCTGACCACCAGCCTAGCTCTAAGTTCTGTAAGAGACACTGTCTCAAAGGAATGAGATAGAGCAGGTCACCCAGTGTCCTCCCCACCCCCTACAGGGACTCCGTTACTGTTGTCAGCCTACACTGAAAACTCTAAGCAGATAGTATGTTCATCCAACATTTCCTAATTTGGCAGAAACGTTGAGGTTGACAGAACTGTCCCTTTGTGTCCCTTTTCTATTTCAAGATGCATGAGTTTCGAGTTATTTATTTACTGTAAATAGAAACTTCTGTGCATGTTCACTGGAGGCCTGCTCTGACTGTGTCTCAGGAAATTTCCCAGATCACCCTGACAGCAACTCCACAACCAGGCATCTCTCCTCATCCCCGTCTCACAGATAAGGAAACCCAAGGACAAGGGCATCGTGCAGATACTAATGAAAAGACTAGAAACGGAGCCCAGAACCCATGCTTGCAACTACCCTCCCAGATTGTGCAAGGCTCTGGGAGCCTTCAAGGACCCTGTCTTATTCATCATGTCCACTTGCTATCTCAGTCTGAGTCATGTCACATAAGGCAATGAGTGACCTTACAACCCCCTCAAAGCAATCAGAGGTGAAATGGGAATAGCTCTAAGGACCAATAGCCATGATCCCCAAAGTCCTTGCTAGCCCCTCTAGAAGGGCAGATGTGCTCCACTTAGCCCTGGCTTTCTGGTAGACCTTGGCCCACTGAGAACCCATAACTCTCACTGCTTGGCTTTTTACAAAATGACTTTTTAAAAAGTGCTGCCGGGCGTGGTGGTGCACGCCTTTAATTCCAGCACTCAGGGGGGCGGGGGGGGGGGGGGCAGAGGCAGGCGGATTTCTGAGTTCGAGGCCAGCCTGGTCTACAGAGTGAGTTCCGGGACAGCCAGAGCTACACAGAGAAACCCTGTCTCAAAAAAAGGGAGGGGTTAAGTACTCTGCTTCTCATAGAACTTGAAAGTTCAGGGAAGCAGTTGCTCTTTGTCCTCAGAGGCTCAAGCCCTGAAACCCCCAGATACAAACAACTCTCCGTAGAGTTCTGTGACCCTTATGCATGCTTGTGTAAGGCTCCCATGGCACCTTGGGACCTGTAATGAGCCTGAGAGGTCCAAGGTGACTCATATTCACTGGGCAGCCTTGCAAATTCAAGGTAGGGCAAACCTTTCCTCTCCACTAATATCCTTACTAAATGGTTTCTTAGGCCTCCACACGGAGTTGTAAGGGCACATTGAGATGGAAGGAGATAACAGATAAATACCCAAGATTCTTAATTCCCTAGTTCTTTGCCAATGACACAGGTCCACAGGGATGCATATGTAATGGTTCTCACAAGAATCAGTGTTTGTTACTAAAAGGCTTAACTTTGGGTCTTTAGCACTTCTGGACCCCTGACTTGGGATGTTGGGGTGAGTCATATGTAAAGTATAGCAAGGGCTTTTATGCAGCTCAAGCAAACCAACCGAGGTGGCATGGGTCAAACTCAGGATGTTATCCCCCTGGTACCCTAGGCCCTCATTTAACTTAAACCTCAGGGACTTATTGAAAAAGAAAAGGGATAAAAAAAATGAAGCTAATAAAAAACAACAACAGATATTTTCTCTAGGCCTATTCAGGACAAGGAATGGGGTCAGGTGGAAGTTATCAATTTGCTAACTGAACCTGTGGGGAGAAAAGATGGTGATGAGATAGGAGGAGAGGAGGGTGGAAAGAGAGAGAAAGTCCTGATTCTATAAAAGCATATCCAAACCCATGTACCTCCAGACTGGATATGCCACTGACACAGAAAACCGCTAGGCAGCAGGAAAGACGGGAGCTTCCCCCAATCTCTTTCACATCCTGCTGTGTGGGTCTGGATGCTCCAGGGTGCCGTGGAGACACTGAGACTCGCCTCCACATGTCTAAATGGAAGCAGCGTGTAGACCATTTGTGTGAATTGTGAGGTTCTGTGCAATTGCAAAGGGAGATTCTTGTCATTCCACTGAGTGTGTTCTTAGTACACGAGGAAACTCCACACAGGGGAGTGTGGGTTCAATTAGCATTCTGTATTTCAGCACACATTGACACAGTCATGTGGGGGCCTTTTTTTCATGGGGCTCTTGGGGCTGTCACCCAAGGAAAACTATCTCCCCCTTAGATGCGGAAACATCACAACGCCTTCCTTCCCCCAAAGCCGATTTCCACTGCGACTGAGCATCTTCCTCCCCAAGAGAATGTTACTCGGTGGGTTAGAATTTATGCTGGGTATTGCCGTGCCCTGAACCCAGGCTTGCAAGAATCTCCGAAGGATTTATATCCCCCAGTTTATTCAAGTTTCTCCATTGCTATGCAACCAGTCTGTTGCTGTCTCTGGCTCACACGGAGACTGTAGACCACCTGCACAGTGCCCTTGGGAGAAAAGATGAGGGACTGCAGCCACCTTAGGGGGCAGTTCACGGTCTGTGCTGTAGATTGAAACCCCAATTTTAATATTTAATGTTCCAACAGTTTTCTTTCTGACTTGGCCATCTCTAAAATGGTACAAGAAGGTATTGTCTACTTTCTAAGCTTCTTTCTAGAGTTAAATGAGATGATGTATTTTTTAAAAGGATTTCATGAGGCCTGGAAAGATGGGTCAGTAGTTAAGAGTTCTTTCTGTTGTTGGGGAGGACCCAGGTTCAGTTCCCAGCACCTACATCAGGCAGTACACATCACTAGCAACTCCAGTTTCAAGAGACCCAACGATCTCTGGACTCCTTGGGCACCTTCACACATGTTGCACATAGACTTACACCTATACACAGATATAAAAATAAATAAAATTTAAAAGCAGTTTGTGGGAGCAGCTCAGTGGGTAAGGTACACTGGTTCTGCATGGAGCCCTGAGTTCAAATTCCCAGCACCCATGTAAAGAGCCTCCTGTGCTAGAGGGCAGAGACAGGCAGATCTCAGTGGCTGGCTGGCCATTCTGGCAAAATCAGGGAGCTCTAGGTTCAGAGAGAAGCTCTGTCTCAGAAAGACAAATAGAAAACAAGAGACATCTAACATCTACCTCTGACCTCTACAATACACACAAAGGCAAAAGCAAGTGCATCTACACACACTCATGCACACAGATAACACATATATGTATATGCACATGCACACATACAATAAACACACATACATATTCACATAAATAAGAAATATGTACACACAAGCACACAGGTAATGCATACATGCACACACATACACAGGCACACACATACAGATAACACACAAATGTACACACATTTACACACATGTGCAGAGATAGCACACATGTACTCTTACCAGACACACATGTACACTCATGAGACACACATCCATATCCACACTGATAACACACATCTACACACACAATGCACATGCATACAGATAACATACAAATGCATTACACATGTGTAATGTGTGTACATGACACACACATACTCGAATATGCACATACATGTACTCAGATAACATGCATGTGAACACATCACATACATGCACACACACATTTACACATGATACACACATATACATGCACACAGATAATACACACAACACACACACATACATACACACCCAGATCACACACACATGCATACATACAACACACATTCACACAAATAACACACAAATGTACACACAAATGTACACACAACACACACTTGTACACACAAGTACACACAGATAACACACATGTGCACAAATACACATGGCACAAATGGCACACATATGTACATACATACATACTTCAGTCTTTCACCAGGTTCATGCTGCCAACTGACTTCACTTCTTGCTTTTGCCTTTTCCTTTCTCACATTACTTGTTCCAAATAAATAATAAGCAAACAAAATAAACAAATGCTCATGGTCATTGGGAAGGTTATGGTGTTAGCTTCAATGTTACTTAACCCACTCTCCAAACCTTGTACAAGTGACTGCTCTTGGGGTCAGGGGTGGGGTTGTTGCTCCACACGCCTTGAGGCTAGTTTCCATGTCTCACATGTGAAGTCATGGCCACTGTCCTACTTGTTTCATTCACAATAACTGTTCATATGCTCCCCCAATTCATCCCTGACTCTGAGCAACGTTGTGTTTAATTGAGGCCAGCACTTAACCCACGGGCTTGTTAAAGGTACAATGGTGATCACTGAATTCCTTCTTCTCACTCACTTTGCTGCCAGAAGCACTCGTTGGTTCTTAGGGTCTAGATATCTGTGTGAATATTCCTAGAGATGAAAGAGCCAAGAAGGAGGAAAGACACTCGCCAAGGATGGAGCTGTTCTTCTTTTGACAGGACACGGAGCCTTCTGGTCTCATTGATTAGTCTCAGGCCTGACTTCATAGATTCAATTGAAGCACTGTACCCAGTTAGTACCCCTCACTGGATGCTTCCCACAGATGGTCGTGCAGCAGACATCCTGGGTGACCTGGGTGACACATGACCTTTCAAACACTAAGCTTGGGGCTGGGAGTGGAGGCACACACTTTTAATCCCCAAACTCCAGAAGCTGACAGGTGGGTCTCTGTGAACTCAAGGTCAGTCTGGTCTACATAGTGTGTTCCAGGTCAGACAGGGCTGCATAATGAGACACCCACCCCCTTTTAAAACTAAGCACCCAAGGGCAAGACCTTCCTTCTGGTTGTCGACAGCACTGGTCATCCCCAGGGGAGAGACACGCCACAAAAACCTGTTGAGTGAGCAGGTGAGTGGGCCCTCAGGTCCCAATCCCAGCTGTAGAGGAAGGGATTTCAGAGTTGAAATGGAAAACAGAGCTACCCCATGCCCTTTCAGCAGCGTAGATAAGAGCTGAGGCCTCCGAATGAACATCGCCCCATGGCAAATGTGGGCCAAGGTGCTTCACTTTCCTAGTCTTCAAAAGCAGAGATAAACTCCTGGGTCCACTTTATAGAGAAAAAAAACCAGAGACTCAGATTCAAGACTGAGCAACACCCAGGAACCCAAGTAAATGAAGATGTAAAGAATTATTCTCTTCCCCTTTATTTCCAGAGGGACTTCGGGCATGTTAAGCTCTGGGGAAAGATGGTGAGTGTCTCAGAACCCCCTGAGAATTCTGGGAAAGGGCCAAGAGAGGCAAAGTTTGCTGAATCCGGAAAGCATGTGGACTAAGCCAAAATGTGGCAAAATGTGGCAAAAAAAATTATGTGCTGATTATAGCCACAAGTCCACCATTGCGCTCTCTCTCTCTCTCTCTCTCTCTCTCTCTCACACACACACACACACACACACACACACACACACACGAGTGATAAGACTTGAAAAATTTCCCCCCACAGATGTTGACCCCCCCATTCCTGAGACTCCCCAACAACTCCTCAGATCCGCAGGATGAACTCAGTCCCACATTTGAACAGGCACAGGTGGGTGTTTACCTTCTTATCTGCTCAAGAAAACACTGAGGGTTCCCCTAGATCATTCTTGAAAGCCACCTTGGCTGTGGCTGAGATTACTCCAGCTACTAGGAAGGGGTGGCTCCTGTCTTAGCTACGACTGGCACTGTGCTCAGAAAGTGAGCCCTTTCAGTGGAGTCAGCTGTCCCTCAGACATGCAGGGACACTGGCTGTGCAGAGGCAGAAAATGTGACAACTGTTGCAATCTGCCATCAGCAGTCCATGGGAATGCTTGAGTGTTCTCTGGAGCAGACACTTGTCAACAGTTGAAGCAGCCCATTATCCAGTGACACAAAACACCCTCCAGCTCCATGGCACCATTCGGAGCAAATTCAAGACAGACAGCCGCACTGCCCTGACACTGACTTTAGAATCCGTGAGCAACTCCACTAACCATCAAAATATGCACACACTGTGTGGAAAGGGAAGAAAAGAACAAACAGCTTCCTTGAGTCCAAGAATCAAGTTCAAAGACAGCCTCAAAAGCCAAGTTGTATACACACAGCTCTCTCCCTAAGGCATAATCAGAAGAGTTTGAGAAAGGGGGGTCTCCGAGCTACTGAGTCCACATTAAATGTCCCTAAAATGAGAAAGGCCTACATGCACTTTGCCAACGAAGACTCCACTGTCCAAAGACATTTGAAAACGTTTTCATACATAAGTCGCTTCCAAAACATTACACAGTATTTCTCCAACAAATTTATGTGTTTCCAGGGAACTCTTGGAGCACAGAGGAAAAAGTACTTAGGTGAAAGAATGTCTGCAGATTCTTTTGTGCCAACATTCTAGCAGACCTCCTTTAATTTGCCATTATTTCATAGCGCGCCAGTAACCATTCCCTCATCTGCAGAGGAAATATATAATCCAGCTGTGGTGGCTCCAGTGAAAACCACATCTGTGGAACACTGGCAGAACTGGCAAGGCCTCTCCGACTGAGGCAGTGTCAGACAGCGCTTGTCCGAACCCAAGATGCACATGGTACAGTACTCTGTAAGTGCACAACTTTGCCAAAGCCAGATGCTCTTTTGTATGCCAAGTCAATGGTTTTCAGATAATCCACACCCATGAGAAAGAGACTCTCCTGAAATTTTACTTCCAATCCCCAGCTGTCAGATGCCTCTGCCCTCTCTAGGGTGGTGGCCTGTGCCAGAGCCCTTGTTAATGTCAAACAGAGGAAGAAAATGGGCACTCCTGTATTTTGGGGGACGTTCTACCACTCAGCTGGCTGGCTGGCTGAATAGGTGGCTAGGAAGAAGAAGATAGCCACCATGGGTCACCACTCTCTCCCTTCTCTGGAGTCGGAAGGCAACGTGCTTAAGGGCACTGGGTAATAATATTCCAGGAGTTCCCACAACACACACACACGCACACACACACACACACACACACACACACACACATGGACACCCTCCCATCCCCGTTTAGTCTATCCCTAAAGTGTGTGGCAGCAAGCATCTTATTTCTAAGCCAATTTTCCATGTTCAAATCTTCCTAGTCCCAAGTGTGCCCTCAGGGCTTTAGTCTACAGTCATATAAAAGGCAAAAGGCAGCATCGCCAAGCCTGGACAGACTTTCACCCCAGCACAGGGCCCGAGGCTATCAGGCTGGCATGTCCCTGGCCCTGAGCCTACAGGTCCCCGTCCACCCCAGACAATAGAGCAAGAAAATGAAATGAAAAGTGGACTTACTGCTATGGCTTGCAGCCTCTCCTTGTGCAATTCCGCCTCTGCCATCCTGGAGAAGGGCACACGGGCAGGGGAAGAAGGAAGAAAAACAAAACACACGCTGTAGTCACCCAAGGAGATAAAAGGGCACCCGTGGGGAGCTCAACTCGACCCCGGGGACAGCCTAAGGGCGCGTGGGGTCTGCTCCTGGGGGGCGGGCAAAGCTGCGCGCACCGCTGGCTCAAAGCTCAGCCTCGGTCTCCACCGGCGCGGCCGCCTGGCTGCGCCCCAGCGCCGCCGCGAACTGCAAGATCCCAGTCTCAACCGCCACCGCCACCACCGGCCGCGCCAGCCGGGAACGTGGGCCGCCGGGAGCCTCCGGGAGAGCGCGCTCGGCCGCGCTAGGTCCCCGCCCTGACGTCTCCGCGCCTCGCTCCGCCCCTGGGGTGTGGGGGACCCGTGGCTGCCGCCGTCGCTCGCGAGTGGGGCACCTGGGGGGCTTGTGATTAGCGAGCTGGGGGGTTGGGGGCGCACAGCTGGTGCGCCTTGGTGGCCGCGCGCGCTGCGCTCAGGGTCTAGACAAGACCAGGCGGCGCCTCTGCTCTGAGAAGAGATGCCAGCAGAAGGGGCCTTTGGCAGAACGCGAGCCCCAGCACGTGTCCTTACAGGCCGGCTATGGCCACCCACTATCCCCAGCGCCTTCTAGCTGGCTCCAGATGCTTGGGCTCCACCTGGGGACATTTCCAGCAGATAAATGATGTCTTGCCCACGTGCTTCAGATAGTAGGACCCTCAAGGGCAGGGTTTATCACCATATAGGCCACCCTTCTGGTGACACACCAACTGTAGACAGCTCAGAGTTTGAAGCCCTGGGTGTCTCTTCCTGGACAACTAAATCACTCTGAGCCCCAGTTTACTTATCTGAAAAAAAGAGAAGGATTGCAAATGACCTGGCAGGGACAGACATCCTTAAAAATGATTGTGGCTAGGAGCATGGGGCGATAACTCGGTGGGTAAAGCACTTAAGGATAAGGATTGAAGTTTATATTCCCAGCACCCACGTAAAAACCAAGTGGTCATGGGAACCCCTGTAATATGAGGGAAGCCCACGAGCTTCAGGTCAGGCACGAAATTCTAAGCTCCTGTGATGATAGGGACATGATGACAGCACAGATCCCAAGGGGGGAAAAATGCTAACAAGAAATGGTCCTTTCCCATATAGCTATGTATTTTAAAGGCACCAAACGGAGAGACGAGTGATGGAGACTAGGAATCCAGCTCAATTGTCCAGCGCTCCCCTAGCCTATATTGAGTCAGTCAGATGTTTGGGAGTCAGGGTGGGGGCGGGAATGATGGCGCCAAAGAAGGTGAATGAACTTAAAGTCACCAAACTGTATACTTTAAAATGGCTAAAAGAGTGAACTGTATAGTATGTATATTTAACACCAATTAGTTTTCACAAAGAGGGATGGAAGTGGCGGTAAGGAAGGAAGGGGCCTAAGTGACTCTTCGAGGGTCACCATTTGTAAAGATTTAGGGTTGGGACACAGTGCTCAGTGCAATCACCTTGCTAGTCATGGCTAAAGAGCTGAGAGTAGCCAAGATGAGAAAGCAAACCAGGGAGAAAGTCAGCCAAGGACACAGATGAAGTAGACTATCCAAAGAGCAGAAGGGAAAACTGGGGACTTACTCCAAAAGCCACAGCAAGAGGACAGGAAATTGTATCGGGGGGTCATGTGCTTCTGTGTGGTTCAGGACAAAGCAGGCTGAGTAGAAGCTATAGGCTTCAGGACTGAGGAGCAGTGGAGAGCAGTCAGACCAGAGCAGGAACTGTTTAGGAGGCGTAAGAAACTATACAAGGTGGAAAGTATGCTGGAGCATCAACTACCTTTTCCGGATCTTAAGAAGTGTAGACGGAACAGGAAGATAGACAATAGAGAGAAGGATTTTTAGATTAGAAAGGATATAGAGTGCCTGGCTATCAAAGGGAATATTAGACTTGAGAGATGTTAGAGCAAAGATGTTAGATGTTAGGCAGGGCGGTCTCAGGATGGACCAGAGGGCATTCTTGTTAGAGTCCCTCATCAGATCCACCTTGGAATGGAAGAAGAAGGCAGCAGAGAACGAGGGAGGAATGGGGGGGGGTGAGAAGAAGAAATTGTGAGTTGGAATTCTATAGAATAGCTGGGGAGCTTTGCCCTAGTTGGCCTGGCAACTAAGTGATTGACGCTGATAGAATTGGAGAAATTATTTAGAAAGGAACTCTGGGCAATGGGGGACCCTAAAATATGGATTCTAGGATTGGATTACTCAGTAGTTAAGAGAAGTGTTAGCTCTTCTGGGGGTGGGGGGAGCATATCCAATTCCCAGCACCCACATGGCAGCTCACACCTCTCTGAGACTCCAGTCCCAGAGAATCTGATGCCCTCTTCTGGCCTCTGTGAGCACTGCACACATATGGTGCCCAGACATATATGAAGACAAATATAATTAAAAAAAAAAAAAAAAGAACCCTAGGCAACCATCTGCATTAGGATTTCATGACCACATGCACAGAATTAAATTTCTATATGGCAAGCTGAGAACTACAGATGGACTTGGAGTCATTTTGTTAATGAAATTTACAGAACTAAAGTCTCGTGACCAATTGTGCGTGCTTCCTCGGTGGTTTTAAAGCATCTGAGACCCACTACCATGTGACTATGCTCAATCAGAAGTGAGGATCATCAAAGCAGGTACATCAAGTAGTCAAAGAAGGGAGGAAGTTAGGATGCCTGACATTGGGTTCAGGCCAGTTAGGAAGTGAGGCAGTCAGGGATTATTTTTAGCTGCCCAACTGGTGAACCCTTTCCAATCTTTGGGAGGGTTCCCACATTTAAACCATATGAGAAGCAAGCCACATCTCATCACAGAAGTGGGGAAATGCCAGACACCTGCTTCCCCAGATCTCCCTTCGGAAGCTATGCATGGCCTGCAATCTGAATTTAACCAAACACATTCACCTACCAAGAAGTTTGAAGACAGCATTTTTGAGAATTTTTCAGGCTGGTAGCTTATTTTTGGTCTTGTCTATGACCTAAGCCTCTTCTATAGATTCCTCAACTATTCTTCAAGCTACTAAATGCAGTGTGAGTGCCTTTCTCGTCTTCATTTATCAACCAGAATCCACTTCAGCTGCTTGTAACTAAAGGCCCCTAGTGAAACAGAAGATATGTTAACTGGATGGCTGAGGTTCAGCCAACAAGCAGAAGGAGAATATTTTCTCTCCTAGCACTGTTCCCTTCCTTTCTAAATTCTAACATTTGGAAACCACTGAACCCATCATAAACACAGACATTTATAACCCAAATTATGTCTATTTTCTAAGACAGGGTCACATGGAGCCAGTCTAGCCTCAAACTCACTATGTAGCTGTGGCCGGCCTTGAATTACATACTCTTCAGCTTCCCTCTCTCTGCTGCTAAGATTCCAGGCACACACCAGTATGCCTGGAGCATGGGATCTTAGGGATCCAACACTGTGAATGCTAGGCAAACACTCCACCAAGTAAGCGGCACCCCAATATACATTCATGTTGTAGCTAGTCCATACTAGGAATTAAGTGACTGTGTGATGTTACAGAGGTTTGACAGTCCAGTGCCATAGCTATATTAGCTACTATTTTCTTCCAAAACATTTAATATTTGGTATTATATATTACAGTGGTGCATAATCTGTGTCACAAATCAGTAGCTCTTGTGGGGATATTAACTTGTGCTGCACAGCACGATCCAGGTGGTGGGATGGTTTTTTTGATAGATGTGGCACCGTAAAGCATCACACAGACTGAATACAGAATGTTAGATATGCAAAATAAATGTTTTGCTGATAGAAGTTTCAGGAGTCTATTTTAGGACAGGAGTCTTTTGGGGACTGCAAATGAGCACAGACTATTTTCCCTGTGGGAAAAACAGGAGCTCGGTAAGCCAGGAGAGAAATGATTTTCCAAAGCCCAACCTTTCAGAAGAAGTCAATGTCCTTTGAGGAGTCGCTAGGAGTGTGAAATTTATTAGCAACTTGAAGGATTCCTTACACAAAGGTGATTCAAAGGACATGCCAGCAGCTCCTGAAACATTTGCCTTGACTCTCTTTTGAATTAGCTCATTTAAGATTATACATGGTCATTGAAAGCATATGTAATATGTAGGATGAAGATATGGAAGATGAAGGGGATATGAGAGCAGAAAGGATAACCGGGTGTGTGCACAATGAAAGTGTACTATATAAATGCATGGACATGTTATCAAGCCTCTTCATATAATTAGCATATATTACCTTTTAAAGTACACAATGCCTACACAGAATGCAAAGGAGGTGACCCCACTTGGTATCCCATTGGCTTCTATGGTTACCCGTACTTGGATGGGCCTTCAAGGATATGTTGGTTTTCTCTGTGGATTCAAATGATAGAAACTCATAGGGAGTCCCCGTGGAGCAAGAAGACAGAGAAAGGTTAAAGTACAGAATGCCAGAGTGTAAGAGGAAGTAGGCTGGAGCTACTTAGGTACAACTGGAGATCAAGGTCTCCATGCAGAGGATTTGGTGGGAGATATGTCTAGGCATGAACATTGGTATCTAGTCAATGGCTTCATTTTCTAATGGTTGGCTTTCACAAGGGCACTTTCATTTGACTGTTGTGGGCTGCTAGAGCGAACAGGGTGGCACAAAGACAGTAAACAGGAATTAGTGTTGGTTGTTTAAGAATCATTCACAAGTACATTACTCCAATGTATTTGCAGACAATACTATACTATACTATTTGTAAGTCAGTTCAGAATCGTCTTGTTAATAAAAGCTTTGGAAAGTGGAATTCAGAAGTAGGAGGTAGGCATGACATATGGTCATGACATAATAGTCATTAGTTGTAAAGACAAGTTGGGCTTCTCATAAGGATGCAGTGAGGGAGAGGATTACAGATGTCAAGGACTTGTATGGACCACTGCTGGAGCTCCAGATGTGGTGGGTATTAAGGACTCAGCGTAATTATTGCTACAGTCAAAGGCCCAGAGACCAGATTGATTCAATGACTTGGTTTTATCCCAAACATCATTTTAATGCATTTTTAAATTAAAAGGTTCTTCTTTTATTTCATTTTATGTATATGAGGTTTTGTATGCATGCATGCCCATGTGCCACAGGAGTGCATGTATCTTTAGAAGCTAGAAAAAGACATCAGAATCTCTGAAACTGAATGGTAGTGAGCTATCACATGAGTGTTGAGAACCAAATGCTGGTCCTCAGAGTTAAAAGTGCTCTTAACCAATAAGCCATCTTTCAAGCTCCAGAAATTTCTTTACGGGTTTCTCCTTCTAATGATATGCATATCATATCATCATCTTTGGGGATCAGTTAATTTAATAAATCTATATAAGAAGATACTTTAATTTTTTTTCCTGCCTCCACCTTCTGAATGTGGATACCATCCCTCTTTTACATGGTGCTGATGACTGAACCCAGGGCTTTAAGCATGTTAAGTGAGCATCCTAACAACTGAGTTACATCACCAGCCCTGGAAAAGAATTCTTAAGTGGTGAAAGACTAAGTCCTAGGAGAAAATAATCATTTCTGGCTATTTGGGGAAAGAGCCCAACTCTATGTAGTAAAAGTGCTCAGCTGTAGTGCTGATTCCAGCTTTAAGGGTGAATTAGTTACAAACTAGAAAGATCTCTGGAAAGTTCAGGTCTGCCCTAGCCTAGTGATCTGATGCCACTAGACACAGTTGGGTCACTGGCTTCACAGAGAGCTTAGAATCCAGTCTAGTTCATCCTAGCACAATGCCCATGATGTGCCCTGTCAGCATGGAATCCCTTTTTGTAGTGTGGTCATCGACACTTTCATTATTATCCATGATTCCATAATGCCCTGTGCATTCTACAAGTCAGCAATGCTGGCCAGGGGAGAGATTTCCTGCAGGCTCGGCAGTGGGGAGATGGTGGCCTGCCGTGCAGTTCTGTCTGATCCAATGGCTGAGGGACCAAGAGTGAAGCTGGAAATAACCTAAGCTCTGCACCCACCACCAATAGAGCCTGTCTCCTCTTGGTGCCCATTTCATTCAGAGAAGTTAACCAGACAGTCTCCAAAGTCACTCCTTACTGATGCTTAACCACAGCCTCCTGGACAAGTTATCTTTCCCCAGAGCAGTCTGGAGTAGAAAGACATGAGACAGACCTTCATGCTAACTGCCACTGAGTTTGACCACATACCAGGCCACTTGCCTGATCTAGACATCAGGGATGGGTTCTTCGTTTGTAGACTGGGAATAGGGCTAGCCTGTTCCCTAACCTGCTTCTTGCTAATACTGTAGGATAAAGGACCAGAATGAAAAATTAAGATTCCAAAGTCAGTGGCCTAGTTAGCTTTCTATGCTGTGATAAAATACCTTAACCCAAAGGAGCTTGGGGGACAAAGGAGTTTATTTCATTGCAAACTTCCTGGTCATGGCTCACCATGAAGGGAAGTTGGGACAGGAACTCAAGCAGGGCAGTGCTGGAGGCAGGAATGGAGGGAGAGATTGAGGATGAATGCTGGTTACTGGCTGGGGTCCCATAGCTTGTTCTTCTTGCTTATACTATCCAGGGCCTTCTACCCAGGTGTGGATCTGCCTCCATCCAACTGGACCCTCCGTTATCAATCATTAGCCCCCAAAAATGTCCCCATAGACTTGCTTACAGGCAATCTGATGGAGGCATGTTTTATTTTCCCTTTTCCCAAATGACTCTAGCTTGTGTTAAATTGACAAAGTACTAACCAGCACCCTTAGTGACTTGGGGATATGATGACTACTGTGGGCATGTCCGCGCAATTGCCTAGGCTCAATCCGGTAGGGTAAAAGCCCATGCCTTTACATAAGACAAAAAGGTGCTTTGAGCTCTGGATAGATCTCTGAGCTCTGAAGAACTGAACCAGGAAAGGGAAATTATCATGGGCACCTGAGGTTTTCTTTGACTCCTAGATGACCCCTAAGTCATAAGTAACTAAAGACAAATTAGCCCTACATCCTGGTCTCCACATTCAGTTAGCTTAAGGGAAGGCAGAAAGGGCTATAGTGGTCTGAGGATGTGATTGGAAAAACAGAGAAAGACAGGGAAAGAAACAGAAAATCTTGACTGTGTTTTGGGCCCGTTGTGTGTGTGCCAAGCCTATATTTGAATGCTATTTGGCATGCACTTGCTCCCACGTGTTCTTCTTTTTGCATTCATTCAAGGGCTAAATTTATCCCACTAGAGGGAAGGCATACTTGAGGAGGTGGGGAGAAAAAGTTGTAGACACAAAGGCGGCTGCTTGTTGGGGAGCCAGAAACACCAGGGAGCTCCCTGGAAAAAAGGCAGGGAGCCAGCACTCCGAGGGAACCTTCCCCACACCCTGAGCACAGGTCCCAAGCTGACCTGACAACGGAAGGCATCTGTGCTCTTCCCTTCTACGAGAGGTATGAGCAGGAATCAGACTCCAGATCTGGAGAAAGCAATTCCCAGACTGCCGTGAGTTCCCAAGTCTGATCCAACCCTTCAGGAAATGGAGATTCTGTGCTCTCCAGGCTTCTCCTGGGACAGCAGCGTTTGCCCCCAAGGTTGCTGATGAAGAGCTGATATCTCCCTCTCTCCCTGTTGGAAGCACCGCTGCAGTTGTTTGTGGAGCAGCTTGGTAGGATTGGTGCACAGAAGGAGAATGCTACGTCCTGCCGTGAGGATAGAATAGAACAGCTGTGCAGCCATTACTGGGTAGAAGATGGCTGAGCCATATTGGAGCTGGGGAGCCTCCTGTGATTGTTTTGTGGTTTCCCTTCTTTGCATCCTGTTCCCCACTTTGCTCTCTTAGTTCATTACACCTCACTCACCCCAAAGCCATCTTCTGCTATAGCATCTTTTCAAATGGACAGGGCAAGTCATTGCAACAGGTAGCTTTCCCTATGACCAGCGTGCTCTCTGATGGGGCTTCAGCCGTTCCCATAGAACAGGTAGCGGCTTTCTCTCTGAACTCTGCCACCATACTTGGTGAGACATCCTTCTCTTTTTTTTTTTAAGATAAGTGAGGGCAGGGTCCCCAAGACTCCCCTTTGTTTTAACCTTGACTAAGCCACCAAAGCCTCTCGCCAGAGTTTCCCCCCATATTTGGTCTGCAGTACCCTCTCCTCCTCCCCAGAGAACTTGACACCTTCTTCATCTGTTTGTAGAACTCCAAATTTGGTGCTTTCTCATACCATGAGCTATGCCTGGAATGTACCCTCCCCCTCCTTCTTCTAACTTCCCAAGTCTCCTCTTGTTAACTTCACAGAGTTCCCGAAATCCCGCCCATTCAGGGTATGTCTGTCTGTCCCTTGGGGAAGAAGTGGTTATCCCGCCTAATTCCTAACATAATATGCCACTGGCAAACTCACGGCTCCACTTGCCATTCCTTCTTAACTCCAAGAACCATAAAGTCACAGCTTTGAGGGAGATCTCCTCCCACAAGCCACCTTGATGGTTGTTCATAAGTAAGAAAGCTACTTAAGCTAGGAGGAGCCATAGATTAGACAGACAGACAGACAGAGAGGGAGAGATTGAGAGAGAGAGAGAGAGAGAGAGAGAGAGAGAGAGAGAGAGAAGTGTATGTGAGTTTGCATGCCACAAAATGGATGTGGAGCTGAGAGGACAACTCAGAGGAGACAGTCTTGTCCTCTCATGTCACATGAGTTCCAGGACTGACTAAACGTAGGCTGTAAGCCTTGTGTGATCCAGAGTCAAGTGTCTACCCACTGAGTTCTCTCTCTCTCTCTCTCTCTCTCTCTCTCTCTCTCGCTTGCTCTCTCTCTCTCCTCTGCTTTTCTCTGTGTATTTCTGTCTCTCTCTCTCTCTCTGCCTCCCTCCTGCCTTTCTCTGTGTGTGGTTTTTCTCCTCTCTTTTGATTAAAAAATTTTCTTTAACTCTCCATCCAAAAAAGTGCCTCTAAGCTTCAAGGCAGGAATGGGTAAGGCTGGAACCACGAGCTCCTTTCTCAGATGCAAGCAGCACTTCAAGCATGATTTCTAGAGTTTCAGGATCTCTTGGAGTCCCTCGAGTTCTTCTAGAAGACCCATGGACTTCTGGTTTAAGAAGCTAACAAACAAAAATCTCTTCTCCAGAACTTAGAATACTAAAGGACAAGGATGGTGGTGGTGTCACTAAGAACCTGGATGCTCGCCTTGGTCATTCATTCAGAACATGGGAAACACCTGCTCAGCAGGTAGCCCTAGATCCAGCCAATGGGGTCCGGGCTGCCCACTCATTGTCTGTGCCCTAAGTGGATCCTTGCCCCCAGTGACAGCCTCTGTCAGAGAAATACAAGATTTCAGGGGGACAGGGGGACAGCAAATTCCCTCCCTAGGAAGGCTTCCTTCACTGACCTCCCAACCAAAGCTTTCTAATACCCAATGTTCACCCAGCCTTGGGTCCTCCAGCCTTGCGTTCTCTGCAGCTTCTCAAAGCAGGGAAAACTCTCTCTTTCTTTTTCTCTCTCTCTCACCTCCTAAGATTAGTTAGCCTGGAACTGTTTTCTGTTCTAAGTGGAAACAAAAATAAAACAAAAAGAGAGCTAATTTAAATAAACCCAGGGCGGCCTTGACACAGTAATCATATGGTTCGTCCATATCTCTCACAAGCAGTGTTAGGTTCCGCTTCATTAAGCACCGTTACGAAGAGCTTCCAACACTCAAGAGCCCCTTTCCAAAGGCCTGCCCAGCTTTCTCCCCCAACTGCTGTTGGGGAAAGTTCCAGTTGGGAACTTCCAGCCAAAATTCAAAGCTTGATTCAAAACCATTGGGCTCTCAAAACCTTGGGCTTCCAAGGAAAACAGTCTGTCACTGAATTAAAGGCGCTGTTAGCTTGGTTCAAGCCAAAACAAACGCAGCATTAATAAGGGGACAGCAGCCTTCCAAGGTGGTGACCCAATGAGGCAAGCGACAATAGGTATCTGGTTTCAAAACCTCAGCCTTCACCAACCTCAGAGCAGCAGCGATTTCACACTTACCCTCTGAGCAAAGAAAAACCCAACCCTTGATAATCTCATTATTGATAAAAACAAGCAGCATCCCTGACCTATAAAAGCCAGTTATTGGATAAGAATATGACCCTGGGAGTAGCTGGACCAAGACGTGTGTATGCCCTTGTACTTTAAGAAGAGCCAAACTGGTGCTTTTATGAGTTGTAATTAGACACAGAGACAAATTGACTCAAATGAAAATCTAAGTTGGCAAATATTTTTCTAAATGAAGTAAAAGTTTGAACTGAAGATTGGTTAAAATTTTTGGCTTTGAAGTAATTTCTAAAAAAAAAATTCATATGCATATGGTATTATGTCCTCGAGTCCACTGTAAGTGGTCGGCAAGTGTTAACTAATGTTACCTTCAGAACATCTCTAGGAATGCAACACTGTTTTTACTTATCCCCATTTTCTGGAAGAGGAGATTGAGGCACAGAGAAGCCTGTGGTTGCCCAGCTTCTCAGTGGTATTGGTTATCATATCAGATGCTGCACTTGCTGGAAGGATATGCCTTTGTGAGACTAGATGTTGGAAGCATGTAGCTTCCTTCCTTTTGAAGTACTTCATCATTTTCCTGGAATAGATCTCAAATAGCAGTGAACAGAATCAATGTCTTCCTTCATCCCCTCTTCTTCCTTCATTTCTCCCTCCTCTCCACCATCTCTCTTTCCATCTTCACACGCATATTGGGCCTGTTCGTTCGTTCTTTCTGTATGGATGTATGTATTTATAATATATCTTTAGATTTATTTGCTTATTTTATGTATATGAGTACACTGTAGCTGTCTTCAGACACACCAGAAGCATGTATTGAATCCCATTACAGATGGTTGTAAACCACCATGTAGTTGCTGGGAATTGAACTCAGGACCTCTGGAAGAGCAGTCAATGCTCTTAACCACTGAGTCATCTCTCTAGCCCCCAACCTATACTTTATATGAGATATTATTATCTTTTTTTTCTGGAATGAGTAGCTTTTTTGCACTTACACCCAGGGAAAGGAGGAAGTGGCCCAAAGCAGATAGATATCACTATAATATGGTGACTATTATCTTCAAAGACTTTCTGAAGAAAACTATGCACAGGAAAAGGAGGGAGTGTCATGGGTGGCAGTTTAGGTGTGGGAGGAAGACTTGGCTAGAAGGAGCATGAAGTCATGCAAACACAAAGTGGGGGCGGTGTTCAGGCTGAAGGACCAATGACTAGGAAGCCTTTGAGTTGTGACTTTGCTCTGGATATTGGGCAGGCAGCAAGGATATCATCATGGCAGAACAGGGCAAGAATGTGGGACAGGAAGCTGCTGAATGCCCGAGCCAAACCCAGACCTTCTGAGGGATGGAACACTGTAGAGAGTAAAGCCCTACCTGGATGGAGATGAGAAGATGGAGAAGCGAAGCAAGACTGTACAGGGGGATATGACAGAGGATCCAAAAGAGATCCTTGGAGCTGTGTGTCCCAGTGGTCAAAACAATGTTAGCCTGTGGCGCTTCTGTCATCTATAGCAAAAGAAACTTCTAGGAAGTGTCCGGCACTAGAGTGGTAAGGGCCAAATGTGTACTGATAGAATTAGTGCCCAGAAGCTCTGGAAAAAACACACTTTTGCCTAAAGGAAGAAAGGCACGGCAGGGCGTAAGAGTCCAAAGTCCCCAGGGGAGGATACAGGAGACATGGGAGGAAGAACAGGGACTCTAGGAGTTCAAGCTACAGCCTGAATGTGTAACGAGAAGTGACTTTGAGATGTGCCCATGTAACCTTGAAAACAGCATCATTTCTCTCAGGCTTATTCCCTCATTCAGAAAAGGAAGTCATTGGTGTTTAACATGGTGTTTCAGCGGCTCTAGGATAACCACAATGACTGAAAGCAACCCGGAGAGGAAAGGGCTTTTTCCAGCTCACAATGTAGTTCCAACCATGAAGGGAAGGCTCCGCAGGAACCACAGCAGAGGCCAGAGAGGACTGCTTCTTCCTGGCTTGCCCCTGTTTGCTTTATTATAGCACCTGCTTAGGTCTCTGCCCCAGTGCTCTGACCCCTTCCTCACCAATAGTTAATCAAGAACATGCACCACAGTCTGGCCTACAGATCAATGCAATGGAGGTGTCCTAACTGAGGCCTCTCTTCCCAAATGACCCAAGCTTGTGTTAAGCTGAAAAAACCTTAGCTAGCACACATGGATGGTAAGCCTGTGTTACAATCCTGTGCCTGGAGTGTCCCGGTGCCCTCATAAAAACTTGGAAAGCTTGTTAGCAGCATGCTTACAGAAGGACCAGAGAGACTGCTCAGCAGGGCCAGAAGTGTATGAGCTGCATAAACACACTGCACACACACACACACACACACACACACACACACACACACATGCACACCACTGCCATCACTGGGAGGGAGAAAGAGAGAAGATAGATAGATAGATAGATAACTGTAATATTTAAAAAAAAGAGTGGCTCAGAGTACTAGCGCCAGAAAACTCTGGGTTCAATACCAGCACCATATTTGTATAACAGGCAACTTGCCTCTCTGTTCCCACTACCATCCTCAGTAAATGGACAATTATAGTAATTTCTATCCCATGGGGCCCATGAGGTCTATGTTGTTTTTCATTTTTCTAGTAATGAGGATAAAGGTGAGATTATGTACTTATTCAGAAGAAAGAAAGAAAGAAAGAAAGAAAGAAAGAAAGAAAGAAAGAAAGAAAGAAAGAAAGAAAGAAAGAAAGAGAGAGAAGGGAAGAATAGGGAAGGAGAGGAGAGGAGAGGAAAGGAGGGGAGGGGAGGGGAGGGGAGGGAAGGGAAGTTAATATTGAATGTAGCTCTGGGATTTTAACATTGTAAAGTGAAAACCCAAAACAGGATCTCATAGAGAAAGTTGGTCTCTGCCATCTGCTACTCAAATGAGCAACAATGCTGATCCTACCAGCTTTGCCCTAAGAGTCTTTTCATGACGTTTCTCATTGTGCAACACATACACACACACACACACCATACCATACCACCACACCACACCACACCACACCACACCACACCAGACAGCAGGCCCTTGGAGAGGGCCTCTGCTCACAGCTTGAGCCTTGGGAAGGCTGCAGTGAAGAAATTACAGAGTTAGCAAGAAGATGTAGAGCCAGCTCTGCCTGTTAACCTTTCCCTCCTCTCCTGCCTGGGTTGGCTGTGAGCCTCTGAGTCATTACACCTGTACTAAAACAAAAGCCAGGAACTTTGGCGTCTAATAGTGTTTGGAAAACACTCAAGTCATTTGTGCCAAATACAGAAACAACACTCCCATTCTCTCTGGGGGGAGTCATCGGCTCAGCAGCTTGATGCACAAATGGCCCTTTTATGGGTAAAACTGGTGACCCAGAGCCCCACAATCTGCAGAACTAAGTGCTAAGTGTGTATGCTTTTCTTAAATGCTTTCTGAAAAGACTCCAGGGGATGGTTGTGAGTGTACCGACCGATCTGATTAGAGAAGCGAGAGAGAACCTGCCTGCCTGCATCTTCTTGGCATCTAGCTGTTTAGATATGGGCTGAGGCAGCTTTCTGCTCAGAGTTATGTCAGGCATGTTGCAGGCCTGGGTATGATCAAGAGTCACATGGCCTCCATCACAATCAATAGCTGTGCTGACACCAACTCCGGGCCTTGTGAGCTGTGTCTCGTAGGCCCCGGGGTCTCTCTCCCACCAGGATTCTAAGGTTTGGGTGCTCACAGTGGGGCCTTTGCACAGCAAAATTACTTCAAGGCTTGTTTCAAATGCAGATGATCAACAGTCCAAGACACTGACAACGAATCGGGTTTTAGAAGGTCCTCTCATGATTCATATGCATATCTACTATCCGGTTCTATTCTCCAAACAACACTGTCACCATCTTTATGACATCCGGGGTGCCTCCTGCCTTTGAGAGTTCGTCACAATTGAGCCTGTGGGTTATTGACATCTCCTTAGAGATGGAGAGAAGGGGGAGGAAGGAGGAATGAATATGCACACCCTCCTCACAGCTATTTGTATCCAATTTTGTCCTAGTTGCATATCAACTTGTGGTCTAGAGGAGGCTAGAGTCTATAGGCTAAGGAAGTCCAGGGAGTGAGGCTTCCTCTGTGTGGCTGTGGAGAAGCCGTCATGCATGCTGGGTAAGGATTCCTAATGTGGCTGTTTGGAGGTCACCCATGCTCCTCCCTATGTGCTGTAGCCCAGCACCCATGTTCTGTAAGGGAGGCCAATAAACTCATTATAGGTCCTCAAGGGCAACTATGGGGAGGGGTCATTCTTTGCTCTGATGAGGGTGTGTGTGGATGTTGTTAATTGCTCTTCCAGGAAAGGAGTTTTAGCAATAACATTCCAGGAGAGATGTACCATGGCTATTGCACAGCAATTCTTGACTGGCTGATTCAAAATTACATCCTTGCCCCAGGCCCTCTCCAAACTATACAAGCATCTGTCCTTCAATTTCCCCGGTGACTTTATCATTCAGTCAGGATTAAGAACAACTACTGTCTTTCATAATGGTAGTGTTGGTGATAAGAGGTAACATATAAGCAAAGTGGTTGCCAGCATCAAGCTCCTCTATCACCATAGTAACCCAACAGAGTCCCACGAAGAGGAATAATCTCCCCCCTTCAGAGATGAAGAATTAATAAACTGTCTATGGTTATAAATTGCCACGGTAGATGTCTTAGTCAGGGTTTGTATTCCTGCATAAGACATCATGACCAAGAAGCAAGTTGGGGAGGAAAGAGTTTATTTAGTTTACACATTCACATTGTTGTTCATCACCAAAGGAAGTCAGGACAGGAACTCACATACGGCAGGAACTTGGAGGAAGGAGCTGATACAGAGGCCATGGAGGGATGCTACTTACTGGATTGCTTCTCCTGGCTTGCTCAGCTTGCTTTCTTATAGAACCCAAGACTACCAGCCCAGGGATGGCACCATCCGCAATGGGCTGGGCCCTCCTGCTTGATCACTAATTGAGAAAATGCCTTACAGCTGGATCTCATTGGAAGCATTTCCTCAATGGAGGCCCCTTTCTCTGTGATAACTCCAGCTTGTTTCAAGTTGACATACAAAATCAGTCAGTATAGTAGGGTTATAATTTGCGTGTGTGTGTGTGTGTGTGTGTGTGTGTGTGTGTGTGTGTGTGTGTGTGTAGCCATGTGTGTGTGCTTGTGGAGGCCAAAGACTGACATATGCAACCACTTTCTCCATTGTACCTTGAGACACAGTCTTTAGATAAGCCCAGAACTCACCAATTCAGCTAGGCTGGGCAAGCAGGCCCTAGGAATCTCCCTATATCTACCTTTCCAACACTGGGATTGTGGGCATACACTGCCATACTTGATTTTTTTATGTGGATTCTGGGGACTCAAACCCAGGTCCTCAATCTTGTGTGACAAGCATTACTCTAACCGAGCCACCTCTCCACCCCAGAATTTGCACTTTTTAAAACTATTCCCTAGTTACTGATCTGGCCCCAAGACTAACTTTATCAGACTCTCCCAAGGTGAAGCTTAGACATCCACAGGCTCTACTTAGCTATTGAGCGAATCCCAGTCATCCTGAAGTGTAGGGCCTGAGGACCATGGATTATCTACTCCCTGGGGGGCTTATTTAACTTCGGTCATTGGAAAATGAGAAGAATCATAAATCTCCGGGGAGCTAGCATAAGCTTTTCAGTAGCGACTTTGGACATCCCGCTGAGTACCGTTGAGATGCACAGCTGTTCATAATTTACACAACACACCCTCCTCACTTATAACTGGTCAGAGTATCTCACCATACGTGGCTCCGTTCAGTTCAGAGTTCATTTTGTAGTTCCATGTGGTCCTGGAACCCAGTCTTCTTTTTTTCTACTTATATTATTCACCCTGCCATTTACCTTCCCACCCTACCCATCGCATTCATCCAACCATTTCCCCACCCACTCACGTATCTCATCCTATCCAATCTACGCATTCACTCCTATGTGATATCCCCTTCTCTCCACACATCCATCCATCCACTTCTACATCTTCATTACTGCCCTGACATCTGAGTAAGGCACTGGCCTCCATAAGCGACACTGGTAGACCTTTAAGGAACAACAGATATGCTGTGTGCCAGGAATGAGTACAAGATGTGCTAGGAAAAAGGAGGAAGAAGCCAGTTTCTCCAAGGAGAGGCAGGGATGACGGAAGCTCAGAGGCTGCATGGGTACATGCATCAGACAAACAGGCTCTCAAAGGCCAGCATGTGAAAGGCTGCTATGTCTGGGGCCCATAAAGTCATACTGCTGTGCAGAGAAGTATACACGTGGACTTCCAGGAAATGGCATCGGTAGCCACGAGGTGAGCTCCATTCTTAGCCTCTTTAGCAGGCCAGATGTTCTTCCAAAGGCAATAGGAGACACAGAAGAGTGTGAGCAAAGGACTAGTTCAGAAGGATCTCGGACTACTTTACTGAGACTGAATTGCTGTGTGAAGACTGAGGGAGGGATACTATTTTAATTGTATGCATAAGAGAGTCAGAATCTCTTGGGAGGTTCATGTTATGTAGACCAGACCAGCCTAGAATTTGATCCTCCAGCCTCCCTTCCCTGTAATTGCTGGAATCACTAGAGAGTGCCACCATACCCAGCCTGTCAATAAGACCCTGGAATATAACATGGTAATGAGCTGAATAGTGGTTCCCCAGAAGATAATCCAATTCCCAACTCCCAGGACTTATGAATGGTACCTAAAACATGGTCTGAAGATCTAATTAAGTTAAGGCTTCTGAATTTAGGGTGGATCCTAAACCCAAGGATGGACATATTTATAAGAGGAAGAAGGAAGTGACTGGAGACACACAGCTGTAGAAAGAAAGCCATACACATAGAGAGATTGGGGCAATGTATCTGTGAGTCAAGGAACATCAAGGGTTCCAGCAGACAGCAATAACGAGAAATGGAAAATCTAGACATCTCTTAGAGTCAGGGATCTCTTTTGGAAGTACCCGGGTTTATATGACCAAATTCCATTTTTACATTGTTTTATCTTTGTCCTTAGATGTCATTTCAGAGCATCCCGAAAAGTGACACATTCTTTCTCGTTCCCAACATAACTATCTGCTCTCATTTTTCAAACATTACAGGCTCTATTTCCAACAATACAAGTTGCTTTTACAGCAGCAATAATGTTATTTGAGGAGATTTTTGGCATCTAATCCTATTGATTCATCTCTGTGCTGAATTACCATAAGATAAAAGTTGCCATTTATCTTAGTACTCTTTTATACATAACCTAATTATATTCAAATAGATTGTAGACATAAAATACTTATTACTGTTATTCTTAGGCATTCACATTTAGTTCATCTGACTTCTTACTCTTGTGGTCTAGAGAAAGCATAACAAGCAATGATTAACTGAATCTGACATCTGGCATGGACTTTAATGAGGACAGTCCATATTCTTTGTTCAAATGATAGCTCAATAGGGGAAAGGGTGGAGACACGCTCACACTTTTCCATGCAATGTGTTGCGACAATTTGTTCCTGTCACAAAAAATCACAGAGAACTCAAAGATGATTTGAGTTTGTGTCTTTAGTAAAAACAAGAAAAATAGAGTAGTCAAAAATTACCCAGTGAACTGGCAGGGTGGGACCTGGAAATACATGCATATACCTTGGAAGGATAGAAGGTTGCTTTAATGATATTTAATGAGCATTTGGGGATCAATGTGATGAGTGAAAGGGAACCTCTTTTTTTTTTTTTTTTTTTTTTTTTTTAGTTTTATGGCTGTGCACCATAAATCATTGTCACTAGAATCAAAGGAAGAAGAAGCCTGAACCAGTCCTTAGAGCAAAGTCCTTTAAACCATAGTTCATTCTATTAGTTGGCACAGGGCATCCTCATCTGCAGAGGAGGAATACCAAGCAGAGTTACCAACCTAGTAAGGTTGTCATGGGGATTCTGGAAAATGCTCTGTGCAAAGTAATTCCCCAAAGTAAAGACTATCATACTAAGCTTGGCTTCTGTTCTGCCTCCATGTCTGTGGTGCCCCTCCCTCTCTGCCCCTGCTCTCAGCTCCTCCCTGTAACAGCTGTCTAAACCACTGGCAAGACTTCTGTGAGCTCGGCTACTCAGACTAAATTCCACGGAGCCAGGAGGGAATTGTTTCCCAAGGGTTTAATTGGAAAATACTGTGGCTGGGGATAAAAATAGACAAACCAGCTCCAAAATTCATGACTTATAAGACATTCTGGAAGAGGCAAAGCCACCGAGCAGAAAGCAGGCTGGTGACTGATGAGGACTCAGGGTGGAGGTGGGGGCTTGAAAGTTCAGGCCCAAGGGGACGTTGTATAAAGGTAGAATCACTCTGAATCTTGGTTTGAGAGGTGATTACGCATCTCCACATACTGCTTCTGACTCAGTAACCTAGATGCTTAATATAGGGCAAATTTTACTATATTGAAATTATACATCAATGATTCTAACTTTTAAAAAAGAAAATTATGGTTTGAGACTTTTAAAACTTCTTTTAGAAAAAAACATCTGTGATTGAAGAAATGAGCTGTGCTTTTGAGAACAGTTTTATGTAACTAACCACAGGAGAAGAGAGACTTCCATAGTCCTCTAAAAGGGACAAAGTTCTTTGGGAATTCAGAAGCAAGGGAACTGTCCATCCAGGAAACTCAAGAGGCATTTCAGGGAGGAGGTTCCATTTACCTAGATCCGATAGATTTCAGTTCATCATTATTTATTTTCTTCTCTGCCAACTACAAAGAATGTATTAAACTCTACATATGTTTATGTATGACTTGCAGAATCTGTTACAAGCTTGACCATATTTCTGTTTGTTTGTTTGTTTGTTTGTTCCCTTTGAGATGGAGTATCATGAAGCCCAGGCTGGAATCAAATTCTCTATGTAGCAGAGGCTCTCTCTGACCTCTGTAACTGAGGTTGGTTTTGATCTCTTACTCCTCAAGCCTCTACTTCTCAGTGCTGGGATACAGATGTGTGCCACCACGCCTGGCTCATTTGTCTACTTCTAGAATCTGTAACATAATGACATATTTGCCAGAAATTGAAGAACTCATGTTTCTCATTATCTTGCCCTGCAGGCAGATGGTCAACACTAACACCAAGGTTTTAGGTTTGCGCTACTCAGGAAAAACAGTTGGTTTTTAGATGACTTTTAAAAACTGTCCCTTCATTCTATGGAAAGGGGAAAAGGGCCATACCATTAGAGGTATACATTCAAGTGTAAGAAAGACAATGGGAGCAGGGGGCACAAATCTAGGTTCTTGTGATGGCTATTCCTGGTTAACAACTTGACTACATCTGGAATGAACTACAATCCAGAAATGGAGGGGCACACCTGTGATCCAGATCTTGAGGCTGGAAGGCAAGGCCTCTGACCCAGATCTTGACATGGGATGACACATGTTTTTGATCCAGATCTTGAGGTACAGTGGCCATGAAAAGCTTAGGCCTAGGCATGATAGTATAAGTCTTTAATCCAAGAAGACCTAGGCAAGCAGATCTTTGAGTTCAAGGCCAGCCTGGGACATAGCAAGTTCCAAGTCCAGGCAGGGTGCTACACACCTTTAATCTGGGCCATACCTTCTGCTGGAGGCCTACATAAGGACAATGGAAGAAGGAAAGCTCTCTCTTCTTTGCCTGCAAAGAAGTTTTTTTGTGAGGGTAACCTCACAAATTAGGAAGGAAAAGAAAAGATCAAGCCAAGCCTCATGGTGCAGGTCAATAATCCCAGCTAATCTAGAGGCCAAGGAAGAAGATGGAAAGTTCAAGGCTGGCCTAGGTTAAGGGAGCATTCAAGGCCACCATGGGTAATAAGGCCTCGAGTCAAAATATGAGGATTCAACAATAGAATGCTTGCTTAGAATGCAAGGGACCCTGGGTTCTGGGTTCTGTGTTCAGTCCCACAGAAAAATACAGTAGCTCTTAGATTTATAAAAAGACATTAACTTTTACTATGATCAGTACGTTAGTTTCCTTTCAATGAGCCAGTAGATCAGCAATCTAGGAGAGAAAAAACAAGCAAGGGAAAGGAATGGAGAACAGGAGCTACACATCAGCACGAGAAGATGGTCACACCGCCAAGGCTGAGATGAAAACAGTACACCCCACACTAACTGCGCCAGCAAAACTTACCACATTTGTGAATATGGTGTTAATGAGGGGCTAGGAAACCTAGCTACTTCTGGGACAGCCTTGGTGGACACATCTCCTTCGGAATGTCTGTGAAAGTTTTGAGGGTTTCAACTGAGGAGGGAAGACCTACCTAGAAGTGGGTCTCACAAGCTGGGTGGGGTCTCAGATTCCACAAAAATGGAAAGGGGAGAGAGTGAGCTGAGCCCTGGGCCAACACGTTCTCTTCTTGTTGGTATGAGCAGACCACCGTCTCTTCCCTACAACAGTAGGCTGTATCCCTTTGGTCTATAAGCCAAAATAACCACTTTCTCCCTCAAGTTGTTTTTATTGGATATTTAGTCACAGCAACAAGACGAATAATAATGCAGGCGGTGGTGGAGAGTAAGTGTGTATACTTGCCTGATACCCTGGGACTGTTTCCAGGAAGGGATGCCAGCGGCTGGGACCAGAGTAGATTTACGAGAATAAGCCAAGAGGTAAGGATGGGAAAGACGTTTAATATAACTTTTGCGCCTTTAAATTCTGAGTCATGTGAGTATGTTACACATTCAAAAACAAATTTTAAATGAATAAAAGCCCAAACAACTAAATCATGGAAAAAGAGAGAAGTCTGGGATCCATTCCTTGCCTGATTGCTAAGTTTTGTGGCCATACACCATTCCTTTTTAAATGAACCTTGGCGCGAGTATTTGTAAATGATGAGGTTGGTGTTTAAGCTCTAGCAGGCTCTCAAAGACCCTGGACTGGCTCATTTTCTTTTGCTTGTTTGATGGTTGAGTGGGTTAAGAATAAAGGGTTCCCTCTTTGGAGTCACTACACACAGCATTCAGATTTATAGACTCTAAAACTCAGGAGACAGTTTCATAATTTGCTATATGATAAGCAGTCCTTTAAGTCATGAGAGCACAGCCCAGGGTTCTGTATGGGACCGCACCACCCTGTGTGTGTGTGTGTGTGTGTGTGTGTGTGTGTGTGTTTTCATGAAGAACTCTGTGTTTATGGGAGGCTGTAATGGTAGAAATCAGTGGTCACTTCACATGTGGTAGAGATGCCAGACATCAAACAGTTTTTATTTCAGTCCAGGTTATTAAATATTTAACCATCCTTTGATTATGAGAAAAAAGTTAAGTATGAATTTTTTTTAATTTTTTTACTTACTCACTTTACATTCTGCTCATTGCCCCCTCCCAATCAGCCCCTCCCACAATCCTTCCCATGTATGTGATTCTTAGTAAAACTTTTGTCCCTAAATGTTTAATATGAAAGTACTCAAAACTACTAAAAGCTAGCTACATCTTAAGTAATATGAAATGCTAAACAAACAAACAAACAAATCAAACAAACAAATAAACCCTGTGTTTTTGAGCCATATGCTACAAGTGTAAATTCCAATTAGTGGAAAATATTTAACTGTGGGGGATAAAATTAATTACCATTAGAATCCATATTCCACAAAAAATAAATCTCAGGAAAATTCTATATCTAAGAAAAATAGGAATATACAAGGTGAGGGTGGGAAGAAAGTTTGCAGGTTTACAAAGCATACCCTAAAATAACAGACTTATTGATTTTGTGGGATACATTTTGTCAGCAGGAAAGGAGAAGTTTGAGACAAGCTGAGGGAAGATTTACCCTATCTTTCCCTTTCTCCACTTATAAGAGTTGAATGCTTTAGAAGTCTTCTGTACAGTGGCTCAGTCATAGTAGCCACAGGACACTACAGCTCTGAGGTTTCTGCTAGGCCTCAGCTTTAAACAGTAGAATCTCATGGCTCTATTTGGGTGGGCACATTCCTGACTTCTCTCCTTGAAGAAGGGACAAGTTCTGCTACAACAAACATACACAATGAAAGGAGTCAGAGCATAAATTTCCACTAGTATTTTGTCTTGGAAACCCCAAATGGCCTCTTGAATAGCAGTCATTATCTTATGCAGTATGAGACCTGTTTTCTGTATTAACACAGAGAACAGATGAACTATAGCCCAACTCAGAAAGCCAGAAGGCCTTGAGCTTGCCTTAGTGTGTTAATTACATTTCTTATCACTGTGATGAGACACCCAACAGAAACACTTTGTAGGTGGAAGAGCCTGTTTGGGCTCCTGGTTTCAGAGGCTGGAGTCTCTCCTATCAGAGAAGCCAATGGCACATACGTGGCAGCAGGAGCGTGGTAACGGCTCCTTACATCTAGACAGGCCAGGGAAGCAGAGACCTACTCAGGAACTAGGTGCACACAGGCCAACCCTCATGACTTACCTCTAAAAACTAGGCCCTGTCTCCTAGAGGCACCTCATTTTGGAGAATTAATATGGACTCACGAGTATGAGATAATCAAGACACGTGTGTACATATCTTTACAAATGTGTGTAACACTTTTCAGGTTCATGTTACATACCTGCCTATGTATCATGGGGAGTTTGACCCATATGACTCATTTACAATTAACTCATCAAGTCATGTAGATATTGAATATGCTGTTTATTAAGTGGTGGGGAGGAGCTGATAGACATTAAAAGACTTCAAGATCTAGCTCCGTAAACTTCAGAAGTTGGGTGTTTGCCTTTCCCATGATTTTGGTTCAAGATCTTCTCTTTTTTCAAGTAGATCAGCACAATTGTCCTACAACACTCTCCCGTCTTTAGTGTGGTACATGGCAGTCAGGGAGACCCTTCTGAGATGAAGAGCGTCTGTACATCATCTGTCTTTAAGCTCTTTAAGAGTACTCCTCTTACCCTCAGGGGGAAAAAAATCCCGTGTCCTGAATTCTGTGATCAAGCTTGCTTGTGACCCAGTTCCGGCTTCTGTGGTCAAGGTCATCTGTGCACTTCTGTTACTATGCAAGGTGCTTCTCTATCTCCTCTTTTCTTTTTGGACAGGACATTCCTGTGGTTGAGATATTTGTGTTGTGTCCTTTCCCCTCTCCTCATATCAGGTCATAATTTAGCTCCTTCCTACTTAGTCTAGTTACTTCTCCGATGCTGTGATAAAACATTCTGACCGAAAGCAAATTAGGGAAGGGAAGGATTTGTTTGGCTTACACTTCCAGGCCACAGTCCATCGTTGAGGGAAGCTAGGGCAGGAACTCAAGCAAGAACATAAAATAGAAACCAAGGAGAAATTCTGCTTGCTGGCTAGTATGCTCAGGCCCATCCTCACCTAGGTCCTCAGCTGCCCAGGAAATGGTACCACACACAGTGAGCTAGGCTCTCCTACATCCATTAATAATCAAAGCAATCCCTCACAGACACGCCCACAAAGCAAACCAATAAAAAGATAATTATTGAAACCTTTTACAGGTAATTCCAGGCAGCATCAAGTTGATAGTCAATGCTAGCTAGGGCACATTGACATTTCACAGAAGATCCTATGAAAGCAAAAGTCAGGCTCCTTCCAAGTCCTTTGGATTGAAATCATCCATAAAACAAGACTGACACCTGTGTGATGCTTAAGCACATGAATGTCTGAGAAGTTATGGTCTAGTAATCGTCCATGCATGCTCACTTTAGGGGCCACCTCCATCCTGAGAACTTTTGTACTAACAGTCTACCTGGTCTGTACCAGATGCCTTTCTCTGATTTCCTATTCTTTTCTCCACATTATTTTTTTTAGAATATACTACTGTGGGTTCTTCTATTCCTAGTACACAGTCTGGTTAGTATATATTAGGTATTCAAAAAAAAATCTCTCTTGATAAATAAAAAGAACCGTCAGACCAAACAAAAGCACAAGTAGGCCATCATTCCTTAGGAAACGTCTCTGCTGCCGTTAAATTTCTCTTAAACCTTCTCCATTTCTGGTTCTTGCTACATGTTCCACTCTCAAGAGCTCAGATCAAGGACATTCAGATCTCTCCATCTTCCCTCAGACCAATTGCTGGAGACCTTGAACCAACGAACCTTCCAGCATTTTACCCGGCTGTGCATTCAGCTCAGCCACACAATAAAAGCTGTGGCTGCTGATGGCAGTTTTGAAGGGTCCCAATGTCTTTAGAAGTCCTAGCTCCATTTTGTTGGGTTTCCTGCAGGAGCTCACCGTCTCGATTGGGAAGCATTGGCTGAGTGCTGCCCAGACCTCTGTAAACACCTCAAGTACACACAGAGGAGGGAAAAGAGCAAGAGTTTGTGGAGAAGCCCAGGCACGTGGCCACTCAGAAACCTTGAACCATCAAATGTGGGTGTGACTTTCAGAAGCAAAACTAAAGGGCTACTAGCCAAATCTCAGCATGGCCAGGGGTTCTCTCCAGAGACTGGCCAGCCCTGAGGGCAAAGGAAAACAAACAAAAGACACATTCTTTGGCCTCCTGAGTGAAACAAAGACCCCACTGAGAACCCTGAGAGAAGTAGTAAAAACCACAGAAATGGGGGCCCCTGTCTGTGGAGCCGGCATCTGGTTTCAATGCAAACATCCTTCAAATGTTTCCAGAATGAATACACATTTGAATAACTGAGTATTAAAGGGACCCCTCCCCCAGGGATATGGAAAGCAAATGCTCACACCATTGAGTCCCCTTCACTGTTTAGTCCTTTTGGTGTGTGTGTGTGGGGGGGTGTACACTACGCACAGAAAAAAAGCATTTGCAAACAAATGAATCAGAACTGCCTGCAAAATTCAAGGCTTCCTGGCTGGTATGTTTAGAAACATGCCCATGAACTTCACACCTTTTTTTATTTTTTTTAAGATATTTTCTTTATTTAGATTTCAAATGTTATCCCCTTTCCTGGTTCCCCCTCCGAAACACCCCTATTCACTCTGCCTTCCCCCTGCTCTCGAACCCACCCACTCCCACTTCCTGGATCTACGCTGGGGCATAGAGCCTTCACAGGACCAAGGGCCTTTCCTCCCACTGATGAGTGAAAAGGCCATCCTCTGCTGCATATGCAGCTGGAGCCATGAGTCCCACCATGTGTACTCTTTGGTTGGTGGTTTAGTCATATTGATGTTCCTCCTATGGGGCTGCAAACCCCTTCAGCTCCTTGGCTCCTTTCTCTAGCTCCTCCATTGGGGTCCCTGTGCTTAGTCCAATGGTTGGTATCTACCTCAGTATGTCAGGCACTGACAAAGCCTCTCAGCAGACAGCTATAGCAGACTCCTGTCATCGAGAACTTGTTAACATCCTCAGTAGTGTCTGGGTTTGGTGACTGTATATGGGATGGATTCCAAGATGGGGCAGTCTCTGGACAGTCATACCATCAGTCTCTGCTCCACACTTTGTCTTTGTAACTCCTTCCTTGGGTAATTTGTTCCCTATTCTAAGAAGGTCTGACATATCCACACTTTGGTCTTCCTTCTTACTGAGTTTCATGTGTTTTGTGAATTGTATCTTGGGTATTCCAAGCTTCTGGGCTTATATCTACTTATCAGTGATTGTATAGCATGTGTTTTCTAGTTCCATCCATTTGCCTACGAATTTCATAAATTCACTGTTTTTAATAGCTGAGTAGTACTCCATTGTGTAAATGTACCACATTTTCTGTATCCATTCCTCTGTTGAGGGACATCTGGCTTGTTTCCAGCTGCTGGCTATTATAAATAAGGCTACTATTAACATAGTGGAGCATGTGTCCTTATTATATATTGGAACATCTTCTGGGTATATGCCCAGGAGTGGTATAGCTGGGTCTTCAGGTAGTACTATGACAAATTTTCTGAGGAACCGCCAAACTGATTTCCAGAGTGGTTGTACCAGCTTGCAATCCCACCAACAATGGAGGAGTGTTCCTCTTTCTTCACATCCTCACCAGCATCTGCTGTCACCTGAGTTTTCACACTTTAAGTAGATGGCTCAGCAAGAGGCAGAGATGAGGATCGGGTGGAGAGGTAAGAGTCCCTGATTGCAATGGCTTCTGTCTTGGAGTGCTTGCTGTATGAGATCCTCACGATGAACTGTGTAGCTCTGAGACTGGAGAGCAGACATCCAAAAATCAGTGGCCATGATACAGTCTAGGGTGGAGAGAGCAAACTCTGTCTTTCAAAAGAAGCTAATAAGCTAGGCATGATGGCATGTGATTTCATCCCAGCAATTGCGTGAGACAGGAGGATCACCATAAGTTTGAGGCCAGTTTGGGCTATATAGAAGGATGCTGCCTCTAAGAGACAAACATAGAAAGGGCTTAACATAAAACTGGTTCTCCACATTTAACGAATGTCTATATGACAACCGAGTGTGGGTCTGAGTAGCCATCGCCCCTTCAGAAGCCACGTGATGCCAGTTTGCTCCACTGTCCACTACCCTATTCCACGGACCCAGGCAGTTCATCTACCCTGGGTTTCTGATGCTTGTATATACACACAGCCTGGAGCAGAGCCTTGAGGATGAGAGAAAAGGAAGCTTCTCTCTCTGGATTATGTATATATGTATATTCCAAATTCCAGTGCATAAACAGGCAACCGTCGGCACATGTTTACACCTTGATCCCGCTTCTAACATCATCATGATCAGCATCAGCGCCAATCATTGATGACGGTAGAAAATACAAACACATGGCTTGAGAGGGTTTGGCCAGTAAAGTATCTGCGCAAAGGACTTATGTTCAGATCAGCAGCGGCAATAGAAAAAGCCAGGTGTGTTGCCGCACACCTGAAATCCCCAGATGCAACATCAGCTGTGACTTTGCTAAATGTTTCTTGTTGGAGCAGGGGTCAGCAAATCCTAATCAAAGAGTAAAGTTCCTTTTGATTGGACAAGTGGATCCCTGGGGCTCCATGGGCAGCCATTCCAGGCAAAATTCAGTGTGCTCCAGGTTCAATGAGATATTACTCTGTCTCAAAAAAAAACTTAGAGCAGTGATTGAGAAAACACCTAATATATCAGCCTTTGCCTACACACATTCCTATGTATACACATGAACACATATATACAAAACCTAAAAAAAAAAAAAAGGAAGAGGAGAGGAGAAGGAAGAATGGGAGGAGAAAAAGGAGAAGGAGGAGGAAGAAGAGGAGGAATGAGAGCAAGAGAGGGAAGGCAATCTGGACTTGCAGCCTTGTATCCTTCCCCTTATCGCCCTCTTTTTCTTGTTCTTTAGTGTACTGCGACTTAAAAATCCCCGCCCTGTATTGAGAATGAGAAGCTGGGCTGCTGGTGTGCCCCTGCAGAAGAACAACTCAGTTCCCAGCCCAGATGGGAAGAGCACAGAGCTGAGCCCACGCCACTGATCAGATCTTATCCCCCTAGTTCCTCCACCACTCAGTTAAAGGAAAAAGACAAAAGTCTCCTTCACCTCCTCCTGATTCATCAGCTGAGATCCCTGGAAGAAATTAAACATGTAAATACCAAGATGGCCACCAGCTTCCGCAGTGTGAAAATGACTCTCAGCTGGTAAATATTTTGGTAAAACTGGTCAAGGGAACAGCTTGGCAGCTGGTGTTCTTTGAAATGATGGAGCCGCAGTATTTCGGCAGTGAGAGCATTACTCTTTGGGATTTGCTGAACCCCTACACACACACACACACACACACACACAAGCAGCATTTATGGAAGCCATGGCTGATGATGCTTCTCGATCACAGATGCTGTTTTACATCATGCAAATGACCAGCAGGGTGGACGGTTAGATTATGTTCATCTTTTGATTCTACACTGTTGGGTAAGAGTTTGTACTTCTTCATAGGTCCCCGAGGCAAAGCTGTCAGTCATTTCCAGAAACAAAATAGAATATACTTTGTATAACATTTCTAGAGTAAAAAAAACCCGCTTGATAAGTATTGATAATAAGGGAACCCTTAGGGAGACTTGGTGGGCATCCAGCTGGTGGCACAGCTTGATGCCAGCCACTCATAAGACCAGGGCATTTGCATAAGAAGGACACCTTGAGGAATACAGAAGTATAAAATGTCTTGGCTTTTCCCTGCTAATGGACCAAGAACCTGAAGCTCGCTCGGTAGGTCAAAGGTCTTGGGGGAGTATCCAATGCGAAAAGAGACATGGAATTAAAGCTAAATGCTTATAGTTATACCCAAGGATAAACACATCTCTCAACCCTCAGCAGAGAGATCTCTTCGCCCTAGTAGATGGTGATTAACAGAGACCAACAATTAGTCACTGTGCAGAGCCTAAGAGATTACAGAGTGTTCATGCCTAAATGAAACCTCTACATCACACTCTTCCCCGAATGGCTCAGGGGTCGGTCATTGAAGAAGAGGAGGGGACAAAACTCTAAGAGGCGGAATCCTCTCACAAACGGCAGTTTTCAGTTGCACCCATTAACTCACAGCAGCCTTGACAGCAGATGCAGAACCTGAGAGAGACCAAACTAGACAAAAAGCCCGACATGCAGGGTGAGGTGGTCAGCAAGTCCCTCCCCTAATCGAGAACCCATTGGCAATTGATAGCTGTTAGGAGAGGGGAGCTCAGTTGTCTTCAAGGATACAGACTCGGGGACGTGGCCCATGCTCCAGTGGATGGCCCTATACCAAGGGCATGCTGGCACCACTAAGTGGAGTCTACGGGCTTAAAAAGGGGAAAGAGGGAGAAGAGAGCACATGAAATTGGAAGGAAATAGTAGTTATGGAGACAGAGGTTGAGTTCAAGGGGAAACAATACGGGGTGGACTTGACCAAAACATAGTGTATGTATATATGATAGTCTCAATCAACAAAAATAAGCATTCCAGCAGAAAATGTATTCAAACCTTTCCGCTGCCATTCACCAGTAGCTGGTACTTCCAGTATGATCTCTTTCTGCCCTCTTAGGCCCTCCAGTCTTTCTGGACTTGCTCCCATTCCTCGGGATTTGCTTTGGTCACATCCCTTCTGCCATCTCTGACCTGCTGTGGCCTCTTCCCAGTTTAAAATCCTCCTAGAAGCCAGGGATGGATGCTGCCTTCAATCCCAGCATCCTGGAAGCTGAGGCAGATAGATCTCTGTGAGTTACAGACCTGTCTGGTCTACAGAAAGAGTTTGATGATGGCCAGAGCTATGTAGAGAGATGCTGTCTCAAAAAAACAAAACCTAATCAAACCAACCAAACAACCAAAATCTGCCCAGAACCAGCATAGGGTTGAGTTCTAGGTGACCCCATAGTAGCTGTGCCACGGTGTGTGTGTGTGTGTGTGTGTGTGTATTAATCTCTCGTGTCTACGTTCCATCGTCTACAAAATGCAAATTAGAACTAGTATTATCAAATAAGGTTGATGTGAGGGGTGAGACTGTATTCCTAAATAGAACCAAATCCATCCATCCCCCTTCAGCAACCTGGATCTATCAGCTACGCATCTCTCTATTGGGCTAGCCGAGGTAGCCAACATGAGGCCCAGAGGCCACATACAGTAGAAAGCAGCTGTGAATTCTGCCCAACAAAAAAAATTTTACACTTACTTAAAATTTTTTGAGGTGTTTTTTTGTTGTTGTAACTTTGTAAAGGGTATTATGTCACAGGTTCAAAGGTTAAACATTCATTCTTTGGGTAGATTTTTTTTTTTAGGTTTGAGGACACTTCAGCAGGGTTCTTATTGTTATTCATCAATAATAATTAATATTTGCATCCATTAACTCTGACTTCACACTTGAATTAAATGATTAGGTATAAATGCATAGGACCACACATCTATTTTATAGCTTATGTATTGCTCCATTTTTCTACTTCTACACTGTACTGGGTGACTAACTTGATGAAGTGGGGGGAGACGTTCCTCCATGCTCTTTCACACGGAGCTATCTGGCCATTGTCTCTAAGTGACCCTCTCAGCCTGTTGGCATCCCAAATCCATTATCAGAACAAGAGGCTAAGCAGTTAGGACTTACTGGGACTGAGATCCCAGGGGGTTGACAGAGTCATCTGTTCCCTGCTGGCGACACTGGAAGTGGCTATCATTCCCTTGCACCTCAGGGAGAACTCCATATAAGGGAAGGCCAAGCAGGCTCGTGAAGCTGCCTGAAGTGTTTCCTGAGTCCAGCCCGAGGGAGAGAGGGAGGGAGCAGCACCCTGGCAAGGATTCCAGCACACTTCATCTAACCCCAGCCATAACAAAGCATCGATTGTTACTCCAGAGCACAGAGCTTCTTGGGACAGTAAAAGCCTTCCTTCTATCTTTTTACTAGCTGGGGGCGGTTGGCTTTCTTGCACTGTTTTGGATGGAGTCACAACACAAATAAACTGCATTCTGGCCTCAAACCCAAAACTAGAGGTACAGTGTGGTCACCGCCGGGGCAATTTAGACGGCCATGGAAATCAAGTGCAGAAGCCAGGAGCCCGACGGCTGCCCCTGGAAGCCTTAGCAAGGTTTTACTGTGGGTCACTTTCCCCTCAGTGTGTTTACTGCTCACAATCCAAAGACTTTCGCCTGTTTTTCTTTCTTTTTAATTGTTGCTAAAAATCTAGTAGCTGAGGATAAGAAAATGGTTTGGTGGTAAAAATCTCACAGAAACGTGAGGACCTGAGTTCAGAATCCACAACATCTACATAAAAAGCCAAGTGAGCAGAGTCTGTAATCCCAGCTCTGGGAGAGGTAGAGACAAGAGGATTCCTCCTGCTTGCTGGCCAAACTGCCTAGCCATATTGGCAAGCTCCAGGCCAGCCAGGCAGGGGCCCTATCTCAAAAACTAAGGTGGAGGCATCTGTTGAGCCAGATACCTGACATTGACCTCAGGCCCTCTCATACGTGTGCGCAAGCATGAACACGTGTCCATTCTAAAATGATCTGGCAGCTGAATAACTCGTTGGACATCTAAGTGGGACTGAGGCTGGGAAAGGTGTGAGCAATTTATATTCTGCCATTCCCCTCTTGCCTTCCCTTGAGATCAAGTGTGTGAGATGAGTGTATGACATGTGTGTGTGTGTGTGTGTGTGTGCTTGCATACACACACCATAACATACATACATATACCCACAGAGACACTCACACCCCATAACTCACACACACATGAGAGAGAGAGACAGACAGACAGACAGAGACAGACAGACAGACAGACAGACAGAGACCAGAGGTGACTTCAGAGGTTCAGGAAGGAGAGAATGGGGGCAGCATCCCCTCAGCCAAGAAATTACCCCTAAGAAGAAGTGAGAAGTGTGGACTACGTGTTCCATCCATGGGCATGGCGGTGTGCACATGATATGAACCTTCGATCCTCTTGAGCCTCCAACACAAACCTTTCCCTGAGGACCAGAGCAAGTAGCACTCCTGGGTCCTGATGCAAACCTTCTGTTTTCTCCAACTCAAAACTCAGAAACTTTAACCAAAGACTATGGCAGATAACATCCCAGAGACTGTGAGGTCCTGACATTACTCTGGGAACACTGGCCGTTCTCAGAACATTCCTGGAGTCTATCACTAGATTGCAGCAAGTGTCTCGAAGGCACAATGAAGCTCTATGGGAAGAGGGAGACCCCAACCATAATTTCCTCCAGTTATCTCCACTGAGATGATAACACAGTGACCTGTGAGCTTAGCTCCTCTTGCCTTCAAAGTCCTTATGAATTCATAAACAGCACAGTCTATCAGAGACCCACTGACCTGCTGAAAACCATCTGCTTCAAAGAAGAAAGAAGCTGAGGCAGAGCGATGAGAAGGCTGGCCAACTGCACTGTGATACTGTGACTGGCAAGACTGTTCTTCATCCTGGTGATTGTATGGGCTGTGAGAAACATGTTCTGTGCGTTGGCCTTTATCGTGATTCCTATTCCGAGTATTCTTAGGAACTTGAAATGGCTCTAATTTTTTAGGTAGAAATTACAGTCTTTGCTCTTTAAAGCCTGCACTATTTCTCCCATCATTCACGCACACTTTCCCCTCTCGTTGCACTCTGAGGGAAATTTTGAATTTATTTTTTCCAATAATGATTTAATGTCAGTGCTCAGCTTCACTGTTATTTACCATCTAATTAGAATTTTACTTTCTCCTGGGTTTCCGGAGTTCAGACTTAAGAGTCCATTTTGCAATTCTATTGTGCCTTGCCTATGTTTTACCCCCAGTCCTATGTTCCTGTGGTTTTCTATTTCTGCTTTTATAAAGACACAAACTAGGACACAAACAAAAGAACACACTCACAGATCAAGGACAGTAAAGAATATACTTTGTCACTTGCTGGAACTATTCAGTAATCGTTGCTGAGTTTTTATGACAAGCAATATGGTAACGCTCCATGTTGGGGACAGAAATACAAACAAGATTTGTCTCTGATTGTCAAAGTGCGTGTGTGTAAATGTGTATGCAGTTACACATTGAGAATGTCATGATCAGGGGCTGGGAAGATGGCTCGGTTGGGGAAGCGCTTATTCTGCAAGCATGAGAACCTGAGTTCGGATCCCTAAGCATCCACGTGCAAAACTGAACCAAGCTGCACTCTTTGTAACCAGAGCCCTGGAGAGGTGGAGACAGGTAGATCCCCAGGACCTACTGACCAGCCAGCCCAGCCCAGCCAAGTTCCAGGCTATTTCCAAGTCAAGTGAGAGACCCTGTTTCAAAACAAACAGCAACAAAAATGTGTCCAGTGTCTGAGGGATGACACACAAAATTGACCTCTGGCCTCCACATGCATGTGCACAAACATAGGAACACATGTGTACATGTACATAGGAACACATATGTACAACAATTACATGTTACAATTACATGTTAAGAGTAGGTGATGTAGCTCAGTGTAGCATTTGCCTGATAAGCCTCAAGTCTCAAACCTGGGGAAAATCTCTACCATTAATAATCATAATCATGATACAAGATAGAAAGTGTCAATTTTCATTTAAAAAGGCTTAAATCTTGGGGGCTGGAGAGATGGCTCAGAGGTGAGGAGCATTGATTGCTCTTCCAAAGGGCCCAAGTTCAATTCCCAGCAAGGATATGGTGGCTTATAACCATCTATAATGAGTTCTGGTGCCTCCTTCTGGTCTGCAGGCACACATGCAGGCAGAATGCTATATACATAATAAATTAAATCTTTTTGTAAAAGGCTTAAATCTTAAAAGATACTGAGAATGCTCTGCATTTCAGTTTGTCTCCTTGCTTATACAATAGATGTCTGCAGCATGTTTTCTACTAATTCTAAGAAGAGTAGTCATTTTCACAGTTTTGTTTTTCAATGTAATTCTTTAAATAAAGTAAGTGTTCCCTAACCTGCCCCTCAGCAGCCACGCTCAGGATGGGGCTGGCCCTTTTGACGCCCATCTTTGACATCTGTGGATAGCAGAGGAAGAGTATCTGGAAGTGTGATGACCCCACAGCCGTCGCTGGAGGACAGGTGAAGGGATTACAGCTATTACCCAGGCAGTAGATTTACTGCAGCTTGGATTCTTTGAGCCCCTTGACTCAACCTATGTGAAAAACAACTCTGGGAGAGTATAGATATTTGTAGGGAGCCATTCAACCGCTCTTTAAAGACAGCATCGACCGATTCAGCTGTTCTGGCATAAACGACTCTTAAATTGGCATTAGGCAGTGTCAGCTGTTTGATCTTGAGCCCCAAGAACGCCTGGTGTAGTCACGTGAGAACGCCTGGTGTAGTCACGCGAGAATACCTGGTGTAGTCACGCTAGAGCCACGAGGCAGCTCGGTGATTGGCCAGGACAGGGTATAAATAGGCTGCTCACGGTGGGGCCATTTGCCATTTGCCATCATGCTCTGCTAAGCTGTAAGTGCATTAAGTTCCTGAGTAAACTGTCCTGAGGAGAAATCTGGTTGTCGTGTGTCTTATTCCCACTGGACGGGGTAGGCGCGCGACAGATATTTATGTCACAGAACCAGAGGAGTACAGACACTTTTGTTACAGAGCTTACTCCTTAGTCTATCCCACCAAGTGGATGGGACCACATTTCCTAAAGTGTGTTTATGGGAGAGGAGAAAAAAAAATCCCCTTTCCTTTGCTCTTTTTTTTTGGGGGGGGGTCTCTAAAGCTGGTGGATAGAGAAATGAGGGTGGAGAGGAACAACATGTTGGCTGTCTTATAGGGAAGGAGGCCTTCCCCTTTCCTGCCTCTCTCTGCTCCTCCTGCCCCAGCCCCAGCCCCAGCCCCAGCCCCAGCCCCAGCCCCAGCCCTGCCCTTCCCTCCAGGGGATCATGGGCTTTGTGACACTGTGTTTTCTACTCAGTTCAGGGTTCTGAGTCTTTCTGAGAAGCTGGATGAGCTACAGCAGGGCTGTGCTCCAGACACCCTTCCTCTGTTGTCCACAGATGCTTTCTAATCTTCCTTATCCCAAATATGACGAGCATAAATCAAAAATAGAAGCAAAGTTAACCAAGCAAGGGCTCAGCCTATGGTTATGTGGTCTGGGTCAAAGGACTATATAATCCTGCATTCATATTACAAACACCCTGTAAGTCTGAGACCTAATGAGCCCAGTGGAAACAGTCAAGGTCTGTGGGAGACCCTATACAACAAAGACAAATGATCACATCGCGTGCTAAGGGAGAAGAGCAGACTTCGTCACTGGGACTCAGATGTTTATTCTTCCATTGAGTACTGAAAGCTTGCTAAGCCTTGTCCTAGGTGCCAAAGGGAAGGATAAAAATGTAAGCAAGATATGGTTCTTGCTCTCAAAATAAATGTGTGCTTGTGGTGTGTATGTTTTTAAACTGCACACAACTGGACTGGGAAAATGGTTCCGGAGTAAGCTGCATAAGAATGAGCACATAAGTTTAGATTCCCTAACCCCTTGGAAAGAGCTGGCTGTGGTAGTCAGTCCCTCTGACACCAGCAACTGGGGAGCAGAAACAGGTGTATCCCCAGGACTTGCTGGGCAGCCAGCCTAGGGAACTGGTGAGTTCCAGGTCAACTAAGGAGATACCCTGTCCCCCCAAAAAGAAAAAGATGGAGAATGACCAAAAAGGGCATATGACTTTAACCTCTACCTTCTCCAGGTTACTGTGCAGATGAACACACCCTCCCTCACACACAGAAATACTCACTCTTACTGTATACACATGCACGCACACACTAACAACTATCTACGAGGCGATGCAAAAAGTGTGCATTTCTTTAAGAAGGTCTTCAAACTTCCCAGTGGCTCACTTGAACTTAGAGAAAGGTGTTGGATTCTTGTCATTGTCATTGTTTGCCTGTGATAGATGTCCCTCTCCCAACAGAATTCAATAGGAAGATACGATGTTTTGAGTAAGTGTCAAGGAATTGAATATCCCAGTCTTTCTACCACATTTCTGCATTCACAAAAACCGGTGCACCTTGGGCTTTAGAACTAAACCTAAATGATAAGACTGCACAGGACATACAACAGTGTTAAGCAGGCCTGGGGAGATTGCTCAGTCTGTAGAGTTCTTGCCATGCAGGCAGAAGAATCTGGGTTCGAATCCCCAGAGCCCATGTAAAAGCCAGGAGCAGTATGCTCCTGTAACCCCAGCACTGGGGGGCAGAGTCAGGCCCAGCCATGAACCTCATTGGCCAGGCAGTGTTGCTGGATCAAAGAGTCTCCAACATGCGGGTGAACAGTGACACAGGAAGCACACCCACTGTCAACCTCCATATGCATATGCAATCTATATGCATATGTACTCACATATACCCATGTACACACCTACACTAGCAAGCACACACATCACAATTCAAAGAGCACTACTCATTTAAAAAATGATAAATCAGGTTTCATTTCAATTAAAATTTCTGCCCTTCAAAAGGTAACACTATAATAGTATATAAAATTGGAGGCCTGGACAAAATATACATATTACATAGCTATCCACATACTATGTGTAACATAGTAACCTAGTATATATAACATATATATATAGAAAGGTGGTGTCTTTGTTTTCCTGTTGTTTTGATAATATAATCTGACAAAAGCAACTCAAAAGAGAAGGGCTTATTCTGTCTCACAGAACAAGAACATATTCCATTGTGGGGAGGGCATGCAGGTGACAAGGCTTGAGGGAGCTGGTCACATTACATCCACAGTCAGGAAGCAGAAAGCACCAGGTGATCATGCTACGCTCACGGTCTCCTTGTTAGACAACCTAGGGAATGGTGCTGCCCACTTTCAGTATGGGTCCTCCCACCTTATTTAACCTAATCAATATCCTTCCTCACAGGCATGCGCAGAGGTTAACTAGTCCCTCCCTGATATGCCTGGAGATCTGTGATCCCAAAGCCTTGACAACTAATAATAATCCTCGCTGACAAATGAAGGAGAAAAGATGTAGATCTGTCAAAGGACTCCTATTTAAAAGACATCATTGAAAGACACTGCACTGAGGAAGGCAGGCAGATCAAGGCGCTTGCCGTCAAATTTGAGCATCTGAGTTCAATCCCTAGACTCATGTGATGCACAAAACTGACTCCCCAAAGTCCTCTGGCTTCTGGGCAAAGGTTGTGGTATGTGCACACACACACATACACACACACATACACACACACAAATACACACATACACACTCACAAACACACACATACACACACACACACACAATAAGTTTTTAAAAGAATGTGCCCATGCTAAAAAGCAGATGACACTGTGTTCAACATTAGAATTCAGCAGTAAACTATAAGAGTTAAAAATGACAATGAGGGGCGGAGATATGTATGGCACTTGTATGGCATGCACAAGTCCCTGGATGCAAGCTGTTGTGTTGGGGTGTGGAGAACCCACAGGAGTGAGGTGTATTTCAAGTTTTCCAGAATGCTTAGAACAGAAACAAACCCACTGAGCAGAACCAACTGTCTGCACACTTATGGAATATAAGTACTACTCCATTCTGATGGTGGGAGTGTAGTAGAACATCGGCACTCGGCAAAAATGTCACTCGATGATGTAGCACGCTGCTCCTAGGTGTGCACCTAGGAGTGGGGAAAACAATATTTACAAAAAGATGTGCTAGAGAACATTAACAGCGGCTCTATTCAAAAATAATTCCAAGCAGGAAACAACCTCAAGATGAATCAAATGAAGTAGGATAGAGTACCATTCTGGAGAGGACTCAGCCATGTGCAAGTGGGAGACGTGTGGTTTTTCTATGACATCACTGTGTACTAGTGAGAGATGGGTGATCTCTATGACATCACCCTGAGGGAGAGAAATCAGATTCAAACCGTTGTGCTGCCTGATTCTAGAACAATGACTGAGTCAGAACACTGGAACAGTCCTACAGGAACTTACCGAGGCTTACAAGGCATGTCCTGGTTTTACACTACAGCTATAGAGTGTAGGTAGCTGCCAAAGTCCTGCAGAATGAATGCTTAAGAGCTGAGTGGAGCTCTCTTGCTCCCGTCTTCTTGCTCCTGCTCTGTCCTTTAGTCCCTTCTCCCCTCTTCCCTATTCCCCTCCCACCTCTCTCTCCATGTGCTCATGGCTGCTCTCTCTCTCTCTCTCTCTCTCTCTCTCTCTCTCTCTCTCTCTCTCTCCCTTTCTCTGTCTCTACTACCCTCTCAACTCCCCTCCCCATACCTTGAATTAACTCTATTCTATACTAAAAAAAAAAAAAGCTTAATTTAATAAAGCAATGGTCTGTGCTGTCCTGAATGGCATAGGCCCTGCCACCTCCCCTTTCCTCTGCTATTGTTATCCTCTGTATTACTCCACAGGAACTGTGCTGGTCCTCTTGTGTCTTGAGTATACCCAGCAGTCTCCTGACTCAGGGACAAGTCCTTGATGTTGTCTCTAACAAGTACAGCTTTTTTTCAACCTTCTTAATGCTGTGACCCTTTAATACAGTTCCTCATGCTGTGGTGACCTGCAGCCATAAAATTATTTTCATTGCTACTTCATATCTCTCTCTTTGCTACTGTTATAAATCCCATTGTAAATATCTTTGTTTTTCAATGGTCTTAGGTGACCCTTGTGAAAGGGTCATTCAACTCTGCCCCCCAAAGGTGTTGCAATCCACAGGTTGAGAGCCACTGCTCTAGAATTCTTCCACACACACACCTACATGACTTGTTTCTCTACCTCTATTGGATCTGCACAACTGCCATGCTAGCAAAGACTTCTTCCCCAACCATTCTCTCTAGACTACAAGTGTGTTCCCCACTACTTCCTAGCCCAGCTCGCTCCTGTTGACCACAGCACTCATCAACACCTAATACATAAAAATGTCCATTACACCTGTCTCTATGTCTCTACTGTCTACCTGTCTCCTCTGAGATGAGTATCATAGCAGCAGTGACTTTCTTCTTTGCCATTGTTTCTTGAACAGCTAGTACAATCTTGGGCCCAGAGGAAGGGCTGTGAAGGAATTGCTGAATGTGTACAGGAGCACGTGAGTAGAAGGTGTGGAAGAACACATGAAAACCATCACCTTAATGCTTCTTAAAACAGAGACTTCTCTTTCACATGACAAGCCAAGACACTGCATTTTAAGATCCAGATAAAATGAATAGCAGATGTGTTGCAGGAAAAATAAACAACCTACTTCAAAGAACCTCGTGATACTTTCCAGGACCTGTGTAGCCAGCTCAGACAAATGTTTTAAGATGGGAGGTGGAACAGGCTGGTGTATGAGACTATCTTGTGTATGTGGGGTGGAAGTTCCTAGGGCAGAGATGCCCTGGGGTGACTAAGTCCTGTGGTCCTTCCCTGGGGCACCGCTGAGACTGGCTATACAGATATCATTTGCATCCACAGTCAGAATGCAAGTTATTGAAAATGTCTAATACAAACTAAGGGGGCTGAGGTGCTTCCCAAGCTTCAACCTGGTCTCATAGTGTGGGCTAGTTTTGTCACCCATCAGTGACTTCAAGTGATCAGGTAAAATCTTGAAGCTCGTGCTCCCTCAACTGGAAAAGAGAGGACTCAACTAGAACAGGCCTAAGATCCCTTTCCAAGTCTTTTTTTTTATTAGATATTTTCTTAATTTACATTTCAAATGTTATCCCAAAAGTTCCCTCCCCCCTCCCTCCACCCTGCTCCCCTGCCCACCCACTCCCACTTCTTGGCCCTGGCATTCCCCTGTATTGGGGCATATAAAGATTGCAATACCAAGGGGCCTCTCCTCCCAATGATGGCCGACTAGGCCATCTTCTGCTACATATGGAGCTAGAGACACGAGTTCTGGGGGTTCTGGTTAGTTCATATTTCTGTTCCTTTTCTAGGGTTGCAGACCCCTTCACCTCCTGGGGTTCTATCTCTAGCTTCTCCATTGTGGGCCTGTGTTCCATCATATAGATGACTGTGAGTATCCACTTCTGTACGAGACAGCTATATCAGGGTCCCTTCAGTAAACACTTGCTGTCCTATGCAATAGTGTCTGAGTTTAGTGACTGATTATGGGATGGATCCCCCGGTGGGGTAGGCTCTGTATGGTCCATCCTTTCGTCTTAGCTCTAAACTTTGTCTCTGTAACTCCTTTCATGGGTATTTTGTTTCCTATTCAAAGGAGGAATGAGGTCTTCCTTCTTGATTTTCTTGTGTTTTGCAAATTGTATCTTGGGTATTCTAAGTTTCTGGGCTAATATCCATTTATCAGTGAGTGCATATTCAATGACTTCTTTTGTGATTGGGTTACCTCACTAAGGATTATATCCTCCAGATACATCCATTTGCCCAAGAATTTCATAAATTCATTTTTTAATAGCACAATAGTACTCCATTGTGTAAATGTACTACATTTTCTGTATCCAGTCCTCTGTTGAGGGACATCTGGGTTCTTTCCAGCTTCTGGCTATTATAAATAAGGCTTCTATGAACATAGTGGAGCATGTGTCCTTTTTACCAGTTGGAACATCTTCTGGGTATATGCCCAAGAGAGGTATTGCTGGATCCTCCGGTAGTACTATGTCCAATTTTCTGAGAAAACACCAGACTGACTTCCAGAGTGGTTGTACAAGCTTGCAATCCCACCAGCAATGGAGGAGTGTTCCTCTTTCTTCACATCCTCGCCAGCATCTGCTGTCACCTGAATTTTTTATCTTAGCCATTCTGACTGGTGTGAGGTGGAATCTCAGTGTGTTTTGATTTGCATTTCCCTGATGATTAAGGATGTTGAACATTTTTTCAGATGTTTCTCAGCCATTCGGAATTCCTCAGTTGAGAATTCTTTGTTTAGTTCTGTACCCCATTTTTAATGGGGTTCTGTGGCATATATGCCCCTAAATCAATGAAGCACTTGCCAGTTGTAACATCTACACGTGGAGACAGGAGTGTGGGGAGGAGGTATAGAATGTGAAGCAGTAGGAGGGTGGATGGGGGTGTAATAAAATATGGAATGTAAAAGAACTAAATAAATAGTTTTTTTAAAAAAGAAAACGGAAATAAAAAAATCAGACACGTTATGGACTGGAGAAATGACTCATTGGTAAGAATGCTGACTGCTCTTGCAGAGAACCCAGGTTCAATTCCTAACACCTTTGTGATGGCCTGCAAACTCCTGTAACTCCACTTCTAGAAGATTTAACACCTTCAGGCCTCTGTGGACACTGCATGTGCAATATATATATATGCTATGATCTCTTTTCATAACTGGTGGCATTCTCTAAACCAGGAGGCTTCACACCCTTTTCTCCTCTTTTCCGACCACTGATGTAAGTGAATGGATATAGACACTTGTATTTCCTTAAGCACGTTTCAGGACTCTCAAAGCCAATAATTGAACTGACTACTTGAATGAGTGAAAGTTCGACTTTTTCGACTAAGCCTGGTACCTTACTCCAATCATTATGTGTTTTCAAAGCAGATTTTCCTTCCATCTGTTCCTCTGTCACTTAGAAGCACAGGGACTTACCTATCCATCGGCAATAAAACTGAGTTAACGTTTCAGTGTTTCCTTATTCCGGTGTCTTATGAGAATCAAATGGATACAAACTGAAAATAGCAAAACTGAATATGCAAAAGAAAGTGGTTTTATCTTGCTATTGCTTCATGAATGCTGTTTGGTGTCAAATAGGGATGCTGGGAGCTCAGAACCGCTGCACCTTTGTGCACAGGAAGTAGAGAACACCTCAGATGTCACCCTCCATAGGACACAGAGCTCAGTAAACTGGCAGACATGTAATGAAGAAAAACAGCTAACTGGTTTCAGGGGCAGAATTCAAGTGTCTGAGCTTGAATTGTGTGGCTCTGGTGGGTTGCTCAGCACTTCTGGGTCTGTGTAAAAGAGACTAGTGTGAGAGTTCAGTTCTCTGGAAACAAAGTTGCTGAGTAACTCTCCTCTGCCAACCCTGATTTCTTTTGGCGACTATACTCCTTTAAAGCTAAAATCAACAAGATTGTCAGGGGCTGTTTTCCTAAGTACAACATTTAAAAACGCTGCCGTCCAAATGTTCATCAGTACCATATAGAAATGTGACTGGCGTTTGCATGTAAACTGGGTTGTGACCCTGAGGCCTGGCTATGGCCACAACTTAGTCCTAATAACTATTTTTGTCAATTTCCTTATAGACTACATACACAGTCATTCTCTGAATAAAGATAAATTTACCCTCTTTATTTCTGTCTATTTCTCAACAAGAAGAAGCCAATCCCAAAGCCCTTCCTGAATTCTTCAGACTTCAGTAGGCTGAGGGCAACCGTGAGAAAACAGAAAATGAAGACTTGATGCTTCCCAGAGCTGCATCTTTATCTTTAAAGGGGAAGCAGGGATCCTGTCTCCCAGGCAAATGCAAGGTTGTATAGGAAAAGTGCACCGCACAGCCAGCAAAATTGTTCAATGTGTAAAAGTACTTGCCATACAACCCTGACAGCCTGGGTGAAAAGGGAGAATGGTATCCCAAAAGTTGTCCTTTGGCTTCTACATGCAAGTACCATGGTACATAAGCCCACACTCAACCACATATATCACATACAAACACATCGTTATCATAACAATAATAATAAATAACAACAAAATAAACACAGAGAAAATATAATGTATCATCTTCAATATTAAGTTTTATAAGCAATTCTTATATCAAGGACATTTTCTGTTCAGAAGGCAACTGAATAATGACCGTCTGTGGCTCTTCTAGAAGATTCAGTCAAGAATTTTCGCTCACTAACACCATACTTGACAAATTGTTATTACCAGGCCTCAGACTTTGGGGATCGGGTGGGGCTGTGTCACCTAAGCGCAACAGCTTGGAGAAAACACAGAAAGAAACTTCCAGTTAGACAGAGGCTGCCCATTTGAACAGACAGACAGACAGAAATCTCATCGAAAACATGTCTTCCTGTTGGTTCTTCAGGAAAAGCAAGCTTTGGAATCTAGTGGACGAGCCCTCAACAGGTTTCCAAAACAACGTGGTGTCAAATTTCACTATAATTATGCCCTGTGATAGACAGACAGGATTCTTGTTGGGCTGTCAATCACTTCAGTAAGTGGATCCATCTAAGATGTGCACAGCCTCAAATCCCATGTGACCCCCGCTTCTCTTCCACCGTCTACTCTGTGGGCCTGGCTTCCTTCAGGCCAGCATAGCTCCACACACCAGCTCAGCAGACAGCGACAGTAGTTCTTCTTCATTTGTGTCTCTTTTCAAACACACTCTGCCAGCATCAGTGACACTTCTCGGCATGATGCCGCCAGACCTTCCCCTTGGCTGCCTGGCTGTGCAGTGAGTAAGTCCAGCTATGTTATCATAGAATCCACTGGTCACTTCCTTCCAGCTGTGACAAACACTCAGGGTCCCTGGGAAACTGGTTCTACATGTTGTTCACCCTGACCACTGGTCCTTACATCTTTTGTGTCTCTCTGTAATGAGGTGGCTCCCTGTGGGAACCCGTAATATTTTTTCTCTGACCCAGAATAGTCCCCGCTTGTCTTCTTACTGCAATGTCTTGGATTTGGAATGAGAAAGGATGCATCTTGGCCTTTCCCAGATAAGGAGCTTAAAGGATGTGGCGTGCTGTCGTCATGGTCAGTTTTCAAATGCTCTCAAGTCCATAAAGATGTTAAAGATCAGAATGACTAAGTGTAATGTGCAGAAGGTGTGTACACACTGAGCTGTGGCTCGGCTCACTGAGGCTCTCTAACTGCTTCCTGTCCAGTGCTTGAGTGTAGAACGTTCACAGCAGTGAAGTCAAGGGGAGAAAGGCTTTCTACAACCCTCTGAAAAGGAAGGGACTACTCATTCCAATGCACCTCTCTTCTCAGCTCCTATCAAAACAAGGGTAATTATTTTTGGTTGGTTGGTTTGTTGTTTTTGTTGTTGTTGTTGTTTTGTGGCAGAACTTCATATAGCCCAGGTTTGTTTTGAACTTGCTATGTAGCTGACGATGACCTTGAACGCCTCATCAATCAGCTTCTACCCCTCAAGTCACATGACTTGGGCCTACTCAGGGTGTCTCACCCTGCTTGGATTATCATCTGACCAGAGTGGCTAAGTGGAGTTTGATTATTGTTTGTTTATTTGTTTAGGAATATTGACTATTCTTCCAACATTAACACCATTCATTATACATGCTAGTACCTTATTTGACTTAAATGTAAATGATTTGTTGCTCCTATGTTCACTATCCTTACTGGAATTTGTTCTGTGCCATGTATGTATTTGCATGGCCATTCATAAAGGTATACATTTATAGCCATTCATTTTGCTTTGCACACACAAGACTGGACCCAGTTCCTATTTGCCGTATAGATTAACATGCAGCAAGGCAAAACCCAGGAGGTTTGAACCCTGATTATGCCTGTGAAAAAGTCTGAGCCTCAGTGGTTGGTCGTTTTCCAGATTTTAAGAACCAATGTGAATCTGGCCCAGAGCCCGTGAGCAGGCAATGACCTCAGTATAGACTAAAGATAACCACCGTGGGAGAAATATCTGCTTGGCTTTCCTTACATTTGGCCCCAGTCCCTAATGTTTGAAAACCAGAGGGATACCCCATCCTCCCAAGACTATTGCGTACAAACAGAACATAAACTCAGATTCTCGTGCTAAAACCAAGGCGACAGTGGCTCCTTTTTTGCTTCTCTTCCTCATTCTGATAACAGCATGGTGGGGAAGTGCATACTTCTACCATGCCCTGGACCAGTACCAATGGGAACCCCAGAAAAGTTATTACATGTAAGTCAACTTGGATACCATCTTCTTTTCCTCTCCCCCCCACCAAAGCACATTCATAAAGAGTACATTGTGGGGCTGGAAAGATGGCTCAGTGGTTAAGAGCACTGACTGCTCTTCCAGAGGTCCTGAATTCAATTCCCAGCAACCACATAATGGGATTTGATGCCCTCTTCTGGTATGTCTGAAGACAGCTACAGCATACTCACATAATTAAGATAAATAATTCTTGACAAAAAAAAGAATACATTGTGAAGTGAATATAAAGTGTGTGTGTGTGTTCACATATGTGTAACATGTATGGTATGTGTAGGATATACTGTTTAGAAATACATTATGAGCATCCTTCTCTTCCCCATCCAAAAAACAGCAGAGTGAGTTAAGGAGAAACAATTTTGGTTTATTTTGGTTTTGGTTTTGGTTTTGGTTTTGGTTTTGGTTTTGGTTTTGGTTTTGGTTTTGGTTTTGGTTTTGGTTTGGGGGTTTTGGTTTGTTTGTTTATTTTCTGTTTTGTTTGTTTGTTTGTTTGTTTTTTGGTCTTTCCGAAGTCCAGAATCTACTAAACAGCAGTAAATTTACAAGGTAGATCAGTTTGGAGAAGCAACTTCATAATCATGCATCAAGAAGCTAAGATATCACAGCTTCACTCCATGGTTGACTTGCTGTGCAGCTGTGAGCATTTCGTTCATTTCTATTCTATCCAGATCTACAGCGTTACCATGGCAATTGTTCTACTCTAGTCTCAAGGTTGGCTGGAAGACATGGTTTGACCTGCGTTTTTTCAGCTCATGAAGCTGCCTTTAATACAGAGTCCCTAGATAAAGGAAGTTTCTGTAACATGGCATCTCATACTCCTCACGGAATACATTGGCTAAGTATACAAATGCACACACACACGTTCTATTTAAGTTCATGTTGATATAGAGTAAGGTCAGCCTGACATACCTGTGGATCTAGTGTACATGGCAATGTACAGGCTTAGAAGAGGACTTTAGCAAGAAACCCAGAGAAGAAGCCACCTAGCTCAAAAGATCAGACAGTCTCAACTACAAAGAAAGGGCTTGTCTTGTATCTGGTCTCACCCAAGGTAACGATTGGAAAACCAAGTGTTCTCATCTGTCCTCAGCACGGCCTACCAGACAGTCTCATGCTTGGAAAGACATTTTCCCCCAGGTCACTTGAGCAATGTAACTGTGATACAATGGAAATGAAGATGCTTCTGTCTACTGCTCCTGGGGTAAAAATGGCCGAGTTCATTGCTACAGGGACTATGTGGATGGACCTGCTCTCCACAGCCGCAAATGCCTTTGTCCATACTGCCAAACAACCCGGGAGTTAGACAATATCAACAAATTGGAAATAGTAAGAAAGACATTTTCTTTTTTTCCTCTGCAGCAACTAGTCAACTTCAATATATGAAGCTGCTGATGAAGATATCAGTGGTTAAGGCATATGAAATCAAAATGTTGTAGAAACTCCTTGGCAAGTCCCTCTCTTCATACATTCTTCTTTTTATGCACATCACATCCCAGTCACGGCACTCCTCCCTCCTCGCCTCCCAATAGCCCTTCACTTCTCCTCAGAGAAAGAGAAGCCCTCTCTACTTGGGTACCACCTCAGCCTGGCATGTCTAGTCTCAGCAGGACTCAGCACCTCCTCCCTCACTGAAGCCCAACAAGACAGCCCAGATAGGGAGAGGGGATAGAGTGGCAGGCCACAGAGTCAGAGACGGGCCCACTCCAGTTGTTAGAGGATCCACGTGAAGAGCAAGCTGCACATTTGCTACAAATGGGGAGGGGCAATGGGTGTAGGTCCCACCCATGCATGTTCTTTGGTTGCTGGGTCAGTCTCTGTGAGACCTCCTAGGCCCAGGCTTGTTAACTGGAGATCTTTCTGTGGTGTCCTTGATCCCTCCAATGAGTTCAAGTCTATTTCCCACACTTCCAAAAGACTCTTAAAGTACTGCCTGATGTTTGGCTGTGGGTCTCTGCATATGTTTCCATCTGTTAGTGAATAAAGTCTCTCAGGAGACAGTTATGCTAGGTTCCTGTCCTCATTCATAGCAGAGTATCATTAATAGTGCCAGGGACTGGTTTTCTCCCAAGGGATGGGTCTCAAGTTGGGCCAGTCATTCCCTCAGTCCCTGAGTATCTTGGAGGCAGGACAAATTGTGGGTTGAAGGTTTTTGTGGATGAGTTGATGTCCTCCTCCTTCCACTGGAAGTCCTATCTGGCTACACAAAGTGGCCACTTCAGTCTCTATATCACCCACTGGTAACAATCTGAGCTAGAGTCACCCCATAGACTCCCCATAGCCTCCCCCACCCCAATAGGACAAAATGGCAGCCTACATAATGGGAAAAGGTCTTCACCAACCCCACATCAGACAGAGGATTTAATATCCAAAATATAGAAACAACTCGAGAAATTAGATATAAATGAATCAAGTAACCTGATTTTAAAATGGGGTTCAGAGATAAACAGAGAGTTCTCAACAGAGGAATCTCAAATGGTGGAATGGCTGAGAATCACTTAAAGAAATGTTCAACATCCTTAATTATCAGGGAAATGCAAATGACTCTGGGATTCCGTGTTATACCTGTCAGAATGGCTAAGATCAAAAGCCCAAGTGATAGCACATCCTGGCAAGGATGTGGCACAAGGGGAACCCAAACACTTCTCCAATGCTGGCAAGAGTGCAACCTCATACAACCACTTTGGAAATCAGTTTGAAGATTCCTTAGAAAATTGGTAATAGTTCTACCCCTGGACCCAGCTATACCACTCATGGGCACATACCCAAAAGATGCTCCACTTTACCACAGAAACACTTGCTCAACTATGTTCATAGCAGCTTTATTTGTAATAGCCAGAAACTGGGACCAACCCTGATGTCCATCAACCAAAGAATGGCTAAAGAAAATGTGGTACGTCTATACAATAGGATATTATTTGGCTATTTAAAACAAAGACATCGTGAAATCTGCAGGCGAATGGAACCTGAGAATATCATCCCAAGTGAGGTAACACAGATCCAGAAAGACACATACGGTATGCAATCACTTATAATTGAACATTAGCCATAAAGGGCAGGATAGCCGTGCTACAATCCACAGATCTAAAGAAACTTGGTAATAAAGAGGCCCAAGGAAGGATGTGTGCATCTCACTCAGAAGGGGAAACAAAACAGTCATCATAGGTGGGTGAAGGAGGGAAGTGGGTGGAAGACGGGGTGAGGAGGGTATGGGAATGGCGATCAGGGGTGGAAGGAGGGAAACTGGAGAGGGCTAGGAGTGGGAATGGAAATCAGTGGGGGAGATCTCTTCATACTTTCTAAAGAACACCTGACTCCAACTATTAAAATTCCTAGATTCGACAGAACTATCTTTGAAGAGAGGAACATAGTACATTTAACCTATAATGAGGTAGTCACTTTAAACATCTGAAATTTGGTTAATTGGTTAGTATATGATGATATTAAATTGTATTGTACTTAAGTTTTAATGGGAACGTGCCAAATGGCTGCCTGTTAGCACAGCCCTGTTCAAGCCTCAGTATTCCGTTGTAATCTATTCTTTCCTTGCTGGCTCCAGGCTGCTTTTTACAATGCATTCCTTACTCCTAAGTGGTCATCTGGATTGATTCTTCAAGATAAAGCTGAAAGGGGAAAAATGACTACACGATTAAGAAAACATTTAAAGCAAGAGGACAGAGATGGTTATCTAAAATGGTTATCATTAAGTCATGAGTGTATCTTAAATGAAATTAGTCTAAAGTGACCTCTAGATTCTGCCAAGGGAAAGGGAAGTTAGCTATAACTGTGGTCTCCCCATTTGGGCTTTCAAGGGTAAATTGTCAAGCATCTCTTTTAGACATTGTTGTGAAATTATTCAGATGTAGCTATACCTCCCCTTTGCTATAACATAGCCCTCACTGAGCACATCGTTGGACTGCCAAGAGCCATACGCCAGTCCACTATAAGCCCTTCCTTTGTGATATGAAAGAAAGTGTGATTGTGACCAAGTACCTGACAGCAGCAACTTCTCATTTCCTGCCAGTGAAGCAACAAACCCAAACACCCCTCCAACACCTTGTTGGACAATCACCATCCCTGGCAGCAGTAGGGGAAAAGATGGAACTCTGATGCTTTCAGGTTGGTCTCCCAAATAACCATTAAGTGCTGTGATTAACACTGAGGGGTACTGTAGGAAGAGTGAGTTCCCTTCTCTGAGAGACAAAAGCTACAGGGTTATAAACCATCAGCCTTAGCAGGGACTCACTGTAGTTCAGGACTACACCACAGACGAGGAAATGGCCCAACACACTAACTGCAAACAGAGAAGAGGACTAAAGAGGGGAAACAATGGCCACTCTGTGAGTGTCTGCTTTGTTGAAAGCTGAGGTTTCCTCTCTCTCTTCATTTATCTTGCTTGGCCATTGTGCAAGATCCAGTGTTCCTTCCATTCACTATTGAAAATCTATCACCTCAGAGAGCTATTGGTCATTGTAAGTCTTCCTGAAGATTCTTGAGGAGAGATGGAGGTGAGTGGCCGAAGCACACACTACACTTTGAACAGTCTAATATATGTTTTATATCTTCAGTGGTCCTCTTTATGCAAACCAGTGGAATGGGAAGAGATGACATGGATTCACTTCAGAGAATCATAGAAATCACTTTATTTCCTATCTCAGGCTTTCTAGCCCTTCCTCCCAACCTTCTAGATCCCCTCCCCTTCCTCATATACACCTATGGGATCATCCTTTTCAAAACTCTTACATATATAGCTTATATAGTTTTCAAAACTCTTACATATATAGCTTATATTCCATTAGTGCTCCTGTCTCAACCTGTGGATCATAATCCCTTTGGAGGTGTCATGTATCAGAATCCTGTATATCAGATACATTATGGTTCCTAACAGTAACACAGTTACAGTTTTGAAATAGCAATGAAATAATCTTATGGTTGGTAGTCTATATTAAAGGGCTGCAGCATTAGAAAGGTTGAGAACCACTGCCTTAGGGTGGAAACTCTACTCAGGCCTGACTTCGTGATATGAGGACTGCCTCCTTCCCACTTCACCTATGAGCACACATCCTTCACTGTACTGTCAGTGTGGAGATCTCCCTGGGGAATTCATCACCACAGCCTGCTCATCCCTGCAAGTCTTTGAATCTGTTACAGACATTCCGCAACCCTGGCCTTCTGAATGATTTGCCTTCCCAACAGAGAAAGTGGCTTCCCTAAAACCTCCAAGACAGATGCCTTTCCCTAGAAACCCTTTCACTCCAGTGAGCATCCAGTCCTCCCCTGGCTTTCTTTTGCCCTTAGCATTCACCAATATCCTAATTTCACTCTTCTTCCTGCCTTACTACATGGTTTGTTTTGTTTTGTTTTGTTTTGTTTGTCCCAAGTAGAAGGTATACTTTGGACGAGTAGGTTCTTTTTCTGTCTTCTTAACCCTTATCCCAAACACACATATGCTGGATGAACACATGAACAAAATCGAACTCTTTGTTAACCCTTCTAGATTAACATACAAAACACGCATCCACACAGAGGAGCAAACAAAGGGACAGCAAGGATTACTGACTTTGACTCCAATGCTGTCCCTATCAGTCCACTTGACCCACTCAGTCTCCCCTGGCAATGTATCCAAGAGTTCTGGGGAAACCATGGCACAAGGCATGTGTAAAAGGACTGTTATTCTATGCACAGATTCACATGTTCATTGACAGGGACACTGGCTTTTGCAGTTTCCTGTCCAGCTTCATGGATGGAGATAGAATCAAAACCAAAGCTACTCCTTACTTTGTTTAGCATTTCAAGCCAAAATAAGACAGTAACTTCCCCCTCTCTCTCTCCTCTGACACATAACAAATGTTAGCCTGCACCATGGCTGTTAACATGTCCTCATTTGAGAACATGTTGACAGTATAATATATTTAATCTGCTATGGTTTATAGAATAAACATTTTTACAATCTTTAGTATTTAATTGACACCAGTAATAAATTAGATTTGATATAACTACATATGAAGTCCAGTGGGACAAAGGGCAGTTAGGCAGTCAGATTATGCAAAGAAAGGCATATTCTGACTTACAATTTCACTTTAATTTATACATGACATCAGAGCAGAAGCTGGACAAATGTAGGGAGGTAAGTGTGGGTTTTTAAGAATAATTAATATCTTCATTAATTCTTTAAGAATTTCACACAGCATACTTTAACATTATTTCTGAGATTGTATTCCTTTTTGTTTTATGTGTATGTGTGCTTTGCCTACATGTGTGCCTGTTCACCATGAGTATGCAGTACCTGTAGAGGCTAGAAGAATGTGTTGGATCCCCTCAGACTGAAGTTACAGATGGTTGTTAATGACCGTGTGGGTGCTGGGATTGAACCTGAGACCTCTGGAAAAGCTGTTAGTCCTCTTAACCACTAATCCATCTCCCCAGCTCCTCCATATGGTATTTTTGATAAATATACCTAAACATTTCTAAAACCCAGAGATACCTAGAAATGATCGTCCGCCTGTTAAGCCAGCTGCAAATGCTCAGAAGCACACTAATGACCCAAGGACAACAGTTAACCTGTTGTAAAGGACTTTTTGTGACCCATCCTTGACTTGTTTGTTTTAGTCATGCATCCCCAGGTCACACTCCAGAACAAGCCCACATGCTGCAGGAGTATGAAAACAGCAAGGAGGAGCCTGACACCTTCCAGAAAGGGCTCACCGTCTCACGAAAGCAACTGGCCTTGTGTGTTAGCCCAGGTCCAACTTCTGGACAGCAGTCTCAGCAGGACATTCAGGAACTGGGATATTTGTTTGCATTTTATTGTGAAGATTTGTTATTGGTTACCTAGTGCTGGCCTGTCCTCCTGGATTTCCACTGGGAAGATGGGTGCTCAGAATCCATGTCCCCATTCCATTGAGCTTTTCGTTTCCTTTGACTACAATTCCTTTAATCCTTCCAAGAGACTTCCTATTCACCAGCAGCACCCAATTCCAACAGTTCCCTACACGCAGTGGCTTTTCAGTCTCTGCAAGGAACCTGATTAGCAGTCTAGTGCATTTGTTCAGTAAGTATTTATTGGATGCCTACTTCCTACAGTCTCCACAATGGAGTCTAGAAATTCAGTGATGCACAAGGCAGGAACCCTGAATGTTCTTTTATGAATCCCCGGGGGTGGGAAATCAAGCTTCATATAATTTAGAATTAACTCCTGTACACCCATCCACTAATTTCCCGATGTAAATTTCCTCCTCTTTAGAGAACAACAGCCTCCGGGGCAGAAATGCATGTGATAGTAGTCTGTGGTTCTCTGAAGATGTCAAGCCCCAGCCTTGGAGCTAGCTGGCATGCTGGGAGCATCAGCCTCCCTGTGTTTGGGCACAGTGGTAAAAATGTGTGAGGTTTAAACCAACTCTTAGTTGAACTTGTGGGCACCAACAACAGAATTCCTTCTGGCCTTGTTAGTCAGGGTCATGTTTATTCATTGAATAGAAGCCACCTGTGGGAGAGACCCAGGTCCAGGGATGCCTCTGTTCTACTGGCCTGCTCAGGACCTGAACTCCTTTTTACTGGCATAGTCAAAGGATCAAGATATTTTAAATGTTGAAGAGGCTTGTGTGTTAGTTTTCCATTGGCTATGGTCTAAGAAGGGAGTACCATCAAACATGGCGGGGGATGGGGGGAGGAGAGAGCTGGTTAGATCATCAGCAGTGAGAAAACAGGGAGAGAGGACTGCGGGCACTCTGCTAGCTTTCTTGTCCTTATGTGGGCTGAGGTCCATCCTGTGGGAAATCTACCCATTTTTAGGTGGAAACGTCCCACCTCAGTTAAGTTCCAGAACTTCCTTGAAAGACACACTCAAAAATTTGTCTCTTAGGCGATGCTCCATCCAGTGAAACTGACAATTGGTACCACCCATCACAGTACTTGACCGTGTTAAGACCAAGAACCCAATTTGGAATATGGTGGCGGTGCCTCCAGGAGACCCAGATGGCCTCCGAGGCTTCACAAGTAATTCACACAATGCTCATTGATAGAGGTTAGGCCTTAATGGGAGAAAAGGAGAATTTATCAGCTGACTGCCAGTCACTTTGGATAAAAGAGTCACACAAAGTAGCATGAAATACAGTGCAGTAAAAATATCTTGAAAGTTCCCTTAGAGACAGTGAAAATCCCACAGGCTTTTGAAATAAAGTTGCAGCCAATAGGGACCAAAATAACCCCCTTTGGGGATATCTCAGTTTAACATGTTAAAATATCCCAAGACCTTTCTCTGCACATATATTATTCAAAGGTCAAACATTCCCTGTGCAAATACCTAAAATATCTACAGGATGTTTCAGCAAAATGCCACATTAAATTATTCCTCCTGTACAATGCAAGGTTTATGTGCCAGAATGAGGAAACAGATGAGTCTAATGTATGACCCTCCAGGTCCAACCAGCTCTGGGAAGCCCTACTGGGGAAGATGGGGCCTTAACCAGGAGAAAAAAATTGTTCTACAGATTCCTGCGTTAATATTTATTACTGGCATAAGGTTACGTGTCTTTCCACTGATAATGTGACCTCTAACAAGTCTGTAGGATTCTTGAGAAGTCACATGTGCCAAAAACTGACCCTTAACTCTTAAGTCAGAGGGGTCTAGAAAGATCCCACGAAGTTTCAAAACGTCCAAGTGCTGGGGTAAAGGGTTTTTAAGTGTGACTGACGGGGAGGGGGATCAGTTGCTGTCACCAGAGTGGAGCTCTTTAACACCCATCTTCTGCACCTGTGAGCATTTCCATCTACATGTGGTGGCAAAATCTGTCTGGCAACTCCCACTTCCAAAGCTTCTCTGCTCTAAATTGCTGGTCAGCTTTGAGGACTGAACAAAGAGAGGCAAGCTGCTACCTCCTGGAGCCCCTGCTTCCCCATCTTTGGAATAAGGTAGATAGTGACCAAAAGCTGTAACCGCTTTATAGGGAATGCTAAGCCCAGAGAAAAAGCTTATGAGGTGGTATTGTGGATGCAAGAACCTACTGACAATAAGAAACATACAGACTAGTGCTAGGAAATTCTAAAAGAGGCTAGAGAGACAGCTCACTGAGTAAGATGCTTGAGGACCTAAGTCAGATCACAGCACCCATGTGAAAATCCAGGCATGGCTGCACTTGCCTGAAAGTCCAACACTGTTGTGGGTGGAGACAGGAGGGTCACTGGGATTTGCTGGCTGAAGGTCTGTCTACTTTCAGGATCAATAAAGGATCCTGTCTCAAAGGAGTAAGTAGAGAACAACAGAGCAGGACACTGATGTCATCCTCTGTGAACAGACATGGGTATCAGCACACACATATGTAGGTCCACACACACATGACCATAACACACACACACACACACACACACACGAATACACACATGCATTTATGCACACATACATTTGTGCTCACATGCACGCACACACACACACACACACACATGAATACACACACAGCCATAATGGTAAGCGATTTTTAGAGACTTAACCCCATGAAATCCGCTCTGGCTTCATGGCCTCTCCTAAAATATCCTCGCCTCTCAAGAAGCTCGGGACTAACATTCAGGCTGATAATAAAGAGCAGAGTCAAGTGAGGGGGTGGACACGGAGGTATAGACTGGAATTCTTTAGTAGGAAGGAAGCCCATCGCAGGACCCTGCATTCTTTCTCTGATATATACCAGGTGGCCTATCTCACCCAGTAACTTTGAAATGTGAGTTTGAATTTGTTTTTTTAGGAGAACACACAGCTAGCTATTTGAAACAATTTGATCTTTTTTGGGGGGGAGACTGTGTTCCCATAGCAGGCACTGAGTTGCCAAGCCTGAAGTTGGGCCACCCAAAAAGAGAGCGTACAGATTTAAAACTTAGTTATTTGCAAGTTGCTCACAAACATTTGAACATTAACCACCATAATGATTTTTAAAAATGGCTATGGAGTAGTGGGCAGTATAATCTCACTTTGTTATTTTTCCATTTTATATTATGAGCTTTGTCACTGGTAAAATTGGTCAGTGCCCACCATATTGAATAAGGACTCCTCTCTGGGAGTGATGTAATCAGAATACTGCCTGTATCCCAACTACCGCTGCCTAGCACCTTCAGCTCTCTTGAGAGGAGTTTAACCTCTCTTGAGAGGAGTCATCGGGGGTCCACGTGAGATCGTGGAGCACGCTTAGAAATGGCTCTTTTGGGGTACGTGTGATAAAAATTGGAATGTCTGTACTCTGCTCCTCGACCAATAACATCTGTTGTGAAAGAGTAAAAAGAAAAAAAAAAAGAAATGATTCCATTGAATTGTTTTGGTTGACCACTGAGGGAACTCGAACCTAGAAAGTGGAGTGATTTGCTCAAAGTCATATCGGGAATCAGAGATTCATCTCCCCCCCCCCTCCCCGCTCCATCCAGACCAATTTCCCGCTGGATCATATCATCACGCTCACGGAAACCTCATCAAGTCTTGGCGAAGAAAAAGGGAGGTCGGAAGGCAGAGGTCAAGACGCAAGAACGATTTAAACAGTGAGGTGAAGCATGCCTCGATCTATTTGCAGGGTTAATGTGGGTTTTTCTAGTATAATGTGGTCACGTGGGGTTGCTCATATATCACAAAGTAATCTTTTCCTCTTCGGTTGCTCGGGGCTGGGATGAGGTGAGAGTTCAAGGTACCGTAAACTGTGCTCTCCAGCAGACCTCTCTGTGGTGATGGAAATGTCTTAAATGTCACTATAAAGTACACTAACCTCCAGCCACATGCAGCTACTGAGCAGTTACGTGGTGGCTGAAGGTTTCATTTACTCTTAATTAATTTAAATTTATAGCCATCTGTGCGCAATAGCTACTCCGTTAGATCCCACGGCTCTAAATAAACAAAGCTGCCAAACACACATCAGCTTGACCTAAAAGTGTTCTAATTTAAGAAATCTGCAATAATGGATGTTGAAATCAGATTTCTCCACAAAATATGGCTGTGCCAAAAATAGCTATCAATCAGGGTTCTTTGGCAGTAAGCTTGTGGAAAGCAAACTCAACTAATGTTAACAAAAGAGGTGTTTTCGAATCATAGCATTACCCCCAACCCCCCATTCTGCCTGGGCACAACTTTGGGAAGTCTAGCAAGCTGGGCTTTGAATAGCAATTCTCAACCTCCCTAACGCTGCAAACCTCCTATTGTGGTGACTCCCAATCATAAAATTATTTCATTGTTACTTCATAACTGTAATTTTGCTACTGCTATGAATTGTAATGTAAATATCTATGTTTTCTGATGGTCTTAGGTGGCCCCTGTGAAAGGGTCATTCAACACCCAGCCACCCCTCCCCGGGGTAGAGACCCATAGGTTGAGAACTGCTGGCTTAGAAGCTAAGTGGCCAGAGACAACTTAGCATCACCCTGCAGAGCTACAGGCCAGCAGTCCATGGCTTGCTCTGCTGAATCTACAGATGCTGGGCTCTGGCTGCTTCCCAGAGAAGTCCTGTCATTGCTACTCCTAGGAACTCCTGCGTCTGCCATCACCTCTGCCATGTTGACCTTGTGGTGCCCACTGCTTTAAGCCACCAGTTTAGAACTCCAAGCCCAGGACAGGGACACCTGATAGACTGAACCCAGCCACAGTATCTTTCAGGACTGTAGGTAAAGAGGAGGCTGGACCAATAGGAAACTGGCTTCCATTGTGGAAGGCAAACTCCCAGGCTGGGAAGTTCCCACAAACACCAAACATCTATGGCACCTTCTTTCTAGGACCCAGGTCAGCATGGGAAGGTCCAAGGTCTCTTGATCAATGGTTAGAGCCACAGAATAGAAAGCATAGGACCTGAGGGGGGGGTAAGCAGATTGTGTGTGTGTGTGTGTGTGTGTGTGTATGTGTGTGTGTGTGTTTATGTGTATCTATACGTGCTTATGTATTTGTGTTTCTATGGTTTGGTGTATGTCTATATATGTGCTTGAGTATATGTGTATTTTGTGTCTCTGTGGGGAGGTTGTGCTTATTTTGTATGTACATGAATTTTTGTATATGTATTTGTATATTTACATGTATTTATAAACTTATATGTTTGTGTATGTGTGTTTGCATGGGTATTTGTATGTTTGTGCGTGGGATGTGCATGTGTGTGTCTGTGTATGTATATGTATGTATGTGTGTATATGTGTTTTAATGTATATGTTTATATATGTATGTGTCTGTTTTCTGTGATTATGTGTGCATATATATGTCTATTTGTGTTCTTCTGTGTATGTGCATATGTATGTGTACATGTGTGTGTGTTCCATGCATTTGTGTATGTATGCATGTGTATATATTTGTGTGTTTGTATTTTCCATGCATGTGTGTGCATATGTGTGTGTGTGTGTCTGTCTGTCTGTCTGTATTCTTCTGTGCATGTAAACATTTACATGCATGTATGTATATGTGTGTGTTTCTGTGTATGTGTGGTCTTATTGGGATCATTGTGAAACACAATCCAAGGCGCTCTGGTATTTTGATATATTCTCCAATGCACCTTGTATAGTTTTTCCTTTCTCTGCTGCCTCATCCTCTCCTCCTCCTCCTCCTCCTCTCCCCTGCCCCTTTCCTGTTGTCATTGTTCTGGTGTTTTATTTTTAGACAAGTGTCCCTATATCGCCTGCACAGGTTGCCCTTGATCTAACGATACCCCTGCTTCAGCCTCCCGAGTACCAAGATTAACCTTTTTCTTTAACTATGCAAGTTCTATGCCATATTTTTAATATCTGTATAGTATTCCACCATACTATAGTGTCATTCTTTGTGCATCATAGCTATTCATGTCCTAATTAGAACAATGTGATTACCTGCAAAAGCCCCTTGAGGACTGAGCCTGTTGACATTCCCTCACAGGAGGACATGGGAAGGTCATTAGAGTTTGGTTAGGATTCCAGCCTCTCCTTCCTAGCCCTCCTTCCCAGCTCTGTGTAATTCTAGGCTGGCTGCATATGATGCCAGGGTCCTGAGAGATAATAGACTGTGGAAAGTTAACTAGGGACTGTGGATAATTCTGTCTATGCAGCTCTGGGGAATTTCTACCCATGCTGGGGTGAGGCTTTCCAATGCTATGGCAGCTTTGGGAACACCAACCCCTTTAAGTAAAAACACAATAAATTCATCAGTTCAGCAAGCTCGGCTTTGGTGGAATTGTACTTTGGTCTGTTGACAGTGCTCTCTCTCTGGATGTTTGTGATTCCCCAAGAAAAGCTGACACAATATTTGCCCATTGCACCTTACTTTATTGAGCCAGTCTGCGCAGCTGGTCAGTTAGATTGGTTGAACTTTTGGTTTTAGGTCTTTGCTCCAAGAAGCATCCCTGTGTATATATCTCCAAGTGCCCACCCTGTCATTCCTTTAGTCAAAGTCACTAAGGAAGGCAGCAGCTGTGCCTGGAGTACAGACTCCCAGAACTCACATAAAAGGCAGGTGGGTGTGGCAGCCTGCCTATAATTCCAGCACACAAGAGACCCACACAGGAATCCCCAGTGCAAGCTGGCTAGCCTGACTAGCCCAGGTGAGCTAGTCTGGCTCATAAGAGACCCTGCCTTAATATGCAATGTGGAAAGCAATCGAGAAAATACCTACCACAAGTTCCCACATGCTAACACTGCTGCAGCATACACATGTGCCGACATGCATGCAAACATGCATACACACGCATCACCCATATGTGCATATGTAAAAAAAAATCCTATAATAGTTTTAATTCACATTTACCAACTATGCTCAAAGGCTGTAGCAACAATCATTTGTTTTTCTACACAGTGCTGGTACAGGATGAAGTAAATTGAGTTATCTTGATTTGAACGCAAAAATCTAAACATTTAAAGGGCCAGCAAAAGATTCAGTATTCAGCCAGGCCCAGTCACACAGGTCTGTACTCGGGGCTGAAAGAAGAGGATTATGTATTTAAGGCCTGGCTAGGCTACAGAGTGAGTTTAAGGGTAGTCTAAGCAATTTAGTGAGACTATCTCATGATAAAATGAAAAGGTGAAAACACCAATGTACATAAAATAAAAAATAAAATCTCAAAAAGAGTTTTGTTGTTGTTTTAATTACAATTATTAACTTTTGGAGGGTAGAAGGGAGTCAGATTCTCATGTCGTCCAGGCTAGCTTCACACTATGTCCCTGAGGATGGTCTTGAACTCCTGGTCCCTCTGTCCTGACCTCCCAAGAGATGGAATCTCAGTCATGAAAATCCCACATCTGTGGCCCTGGGCTTGTGTCCTGGGATGACTTGGAGGGATTCTGTGAGAAGTACGTGAATAGCACAATCACACAGCACACCCGCTGCAGCGCCAGGCACATGGCAGGGACTTGATCACACCATCGGTTGTCGAGCTATACACACAAGGCAGGTCATGCTGGCGGGTCATGCTTGCCGGTTTCATTTTTCAATCCTCCCGCAGTACCATGATGTTTTAATTACCATACATTCATAGATTGTCTTTTGAACTAGGAAAGCAAAAACACTGTATTTTTCTTGACTCTCCATTTATATACACAAATGAACTTTAAACTCTACTTGTGAAAATTTCACTAGGATTTTAATTGAAGCGATATTAATTTCGTATATTATTTGAGGAAAGTGTGGCATCTTTACAATATGATTTTCCCCATCCAAGAAAAGAGTTACTTTTTGTCCTATTTAAGTCCTATTTTTATCTTTTACCAAGTGTTTATAGTAGATTTATGTGTGTGTGTGTATATATATATATATATATATATATATATGTGTGTGTGTGTGTGTGTGTGTGTGTTATATACATATATTTAATGTATATCTTATATACTCTTATTTTACTTGGCATTAGTAATAATTCTTAATATTTTTATTACTAAGATTACATATATTTATAAGCAGATGATATTAACATGCTCTGCCTCAGTCCTCATATTAAACCCCCTTTACTAATTTTATTGGTTTGAAGTTAATTATGTATTTATTCAAAATATCTGACCCATCCACCAAAAGTCCCTCAACCCTCAGGACAAAATCCAAATTCTGGGACCATCATGGATTCATTAACATATCTCCACTATTTTAAAATTTAATCTAATTGTTATATGTGCACCTGTGCACTGCTTTATATGTAAGTGTGTGTGCACATGGAGGCCAGAGGTCAAGGTTGGGTGTCTTAGCAGTTTTCTTCCACCTTATTTTTTTGAGACAGCGTTTTTCTTTTTTTTTTCCACTGCACCAGGAATTCATCTATTGGCTAGATTGGCTGTCCATCAAGCCCCAGGATCCTCACTCCTCTATCTCCCTGGCACTGGCATAACAGATGTGTACCTCTGTGCATAGATTTTTGTGGGTTCTAGGGATCAAGTTAAAGCACTCATACTTGGATGGCAAGCACTTGGCAGATTAGGTTATCTCCCCGGTCCTCCAATACTTTTCTCTTTAAAAGAGTGAATTTAGCATCTCCTCTATGCCAGACACTATAGAACTGCAGAGACACAGCCATAAACAGAGCAAGCTGGGCTAATAAATAGGCTTCTTCCAGGAGCAATTTGTGCTGGTTTGGACTAGGTCTATGGATCCATCCATCAGCCTTGCCCTGACAGGCACAGTTGAACTTCAGCTCTGCCTAAGTGCTCATAGCTCTCCTCAGCCACCATGAGGGATGTCCTTTCCTCCTTATTCCTGTTCCACTGAGCCTTCAAGAAAGCTCCTTCTATGTCCTCACAGCTCATGCCAAGGACAGTATCCACTTCACATTCTCCCTGATCACCCATGCAGGGTCTTGCTCCTGAAATGTTCCCTCTGGCCTCAGGGATGACTTAGACTACACAGATTCATTTATTGGTCCATGGGTTTCTTTTGCTTGTTTCAGGTATGGAAGCAAGGGGGTATTGAACAAATACCTGTTGAAGGATTACATACACTGAGCTGGTGGGCAGGCATGGCAAGGTGGCGTGTTTTGAGATAAATAGCTATCTAGGCTGTGGCATAGGCTCTCACACTAAGTTTTACAAGTGCCTGTGAGAGGAGATGCCCATGGCTGAGTGAGCAGGCCTGCTTGCCTGGAGAAGATAGGTCTTCAAGCAAACATTGAAGAAGCTGCGGTTTCTGTCAGAGCTTCCCATCTTACTCTTTGTCTACACAAAAGGACCCAGAGTCAAAAATAAAACTCCTACTCTTATGAGGTTTTCTTTTTTTGTTTTTAGTTTTATTTTGTTGCAGTTTTCTTTTTATATGAATGAGTTTTTTGTCTGCACATTTGTACACTGTGTGAATGAAGTGCCTTCAGAGGCCAGAAAAGGGTATTGGATTCCCTGGAACTGGGATGGTTACCAGATGGCTGTTAGCCACCATGTGGGTGTTGGGATTTGAACCTGTGTCCTCTGGAAGAATAGTCAGTGCTCTTAAACACTGACCCATCTTTTCATTCCTGTCTACCCACTGTTTTTTTTTTAAAGTGTGAACTCCATGGATATGCCTTGTCTGAGGTCACTGACTTGGCCATATTTTGCAGGGGTAAAAGCCCAGGAAGAGGATAGTCTTGGTCTGTTCAGCTTTCTGCAGCATCTGTAATAAATATGTCATAGAGCATGTGGTTTAAATGACAACCATTTATTCTTCACAAGTCCAAGACCAAAATGCCAGCAGATCTGGTGCCTGGAGTCATCAGATCTCAGATCCTTTTCTCTTGTGTTCCCACATGGGAGGTAAGGATGGAGAAGGGAAGGCAGGTTGAGAAAGGGGCACTCTACTCTGCCCATTCACGAGAGCTCCACTCTTTTGATCTAATTACCTCTTGCATTTCTCTACCTCTGAATATCACTATGTTGAAAGTTAGGGCTTCAGTAGGTCTGGCTTTGGGGCATTGGGTTGTGTAAATGGAGAAAACTCAATTCCTGTTCTCACCAGTAGGCTTTTTTTTTCATGAGCGTTGGAGTAGTCTGCACTGGCCTCCTTTGGGGATGCGTTTTTAAGAGGAAGAAAAGCAAAACAGGCCATGCAAGTCCTTATGTTCTCTCCGGAAGTCTATGTCTCTTAGGCACCTTTGGCTCAAACCACCATTCCCTCTGACTCCAGAAAGGCATCCTGAAGTGAGCAATTGCTTAGTCTCAGAATCCATTCGCTAATGATTCCAAACGCTCAGACTTCTACTCACTATCTCTCTATATCTAAATACCTGATCCCCAGTTGGTGGGGCTGTTTGGAAAGGATTGGGAAGTCTGGCCTTGTTGGAGGAGGTGTGTCATGGGGATGGGCCTTGAGGTTTCTAAAGACTCTTCAAGTCTCATTCTTTCTCTGCTTTGTGTTTGTAGATCAAGACGTGCAATCTCAGCTACTGCTCCAGCCTATGTCTGCATGCCTGCTTCCATGCTTCATGCCATGACAGTATGGACTCTAACCCTCTCAAACCATGAGCCCCAAACCAAACTTTCTTTTATAAATTGCCTTGGTCATGGTATTTTGTCATTGCAATAGAAAAAAAACAAGAAGTTGATATTTTGGGTTCAGACCCTACCTTCCCTGAGTTTTGTGACCTTGAGCAGATGACTTGACCTCTATGGTCCTCAGAATTGAGTTTTGAGGATTAATTGCTTTGTAGAGTTCACTGTGAGTATTCAAGAAGTTTGTGAGTGGTGGATGGCACAGAACACTTCATTATCTGTAAGACATTTATTGGCATCACCCCAGCATCAGCTGGTATCTGATAATGCTTATTGTAGACCAAGTCAACATGAAGAGTTTTGCTCTCTTAGAGATAAAGTCTAATGAGGCAATCCTAAGACTTCTATATGGAGAATGGTCTGAGATCCAGACTGTATAAAATTAATGTCACCACAGAGCAAATGAGCAGTGTCTCAGTAAGACACAATATGACCTGAGCTAAGGAGAGTCCCTTATGAGTCAAAAAAAATATCAAGCTATTAGTATACCTTCAAGCCTTCAGGCCTGCTGAACAACATCCCTCCTGTAGACTGAAGAGATGTAGTGAAGGGTTAAGACAGGGACTCCTCTGTGGGTACCAAGGAGCCTCCCCCAAGTGCAGGGAAGCCACTCCTTACATACATGTCATTCTAGGAGGAAAGATAAAAGTAGTATTGGTATTTTCTCAGGTACCATCATGTGGTGGCATCTAGGTAGGCAAACTCTCCTCCAGGAAGACAGAGATGCAGTGACAGGATCTGGATTCAGAGGCAAGTCCTCACAGCATCCATTTTGTTTGTCTACTTCATTTGTCTCCATGGCAGTAGGTCCTTTCCAGGAGTAGGTTGGAAAGGATGTTGTCCTAATGAACGTCACACAGCCTGAGAGACTCAACAAATGTGGAAAGGCTGAATCAAGAGATCACTGTGTGACTGGAGACAATGGCTTTTCCCCAAGATCCCCAAGGTGGAACGGGATAAGAGCTTGGGTGTTTGACTCTGTAAGGATTGGATGGAATGTTTCGTAAAATAGGAAGCTGTTTGGCAGGAAGACTAATCTGGTAAGAAGGGAAGGAGAGGGTGACTGAACATGTCATTAAACATCAGATTAGGAAGGGTCAGGTAGATTTTAATATTTGACTTTAAGGTGTTTCTTTATACATTTCTTTAGAGTAACTCTCATGGCTCAAAAAGCAAGAGACCTATGCTGGCTGTTTTTTCTTATCAACTTGACACCCAAACTAGAGTTATCTGAAAAGGGAAAACCTTAATTAAGAAAATGCCTCCATAAGATCTGGTTTTAGGGCATTTTCTTAATTATTATTTAATGGAGGGGAGCCCATCCCATTGTAGGTGATTCCATCCTTGGGCTCGTGGTACTGGCAATATAAGAAAACAGGCTGGAGTCGACAGTAGAGGCTTATGAACGTGGGCCTGGACTCTATACAAAAAAGAAGCCGAACAAGCCAGAAAAAGCATACCAGTAAGCAGCATTTCTCTGTGATCACGCCTCAGTTCCTGCCTCCATATCTTTGACTTGTCTTTTCTTGATGATGGACTGTAACTTGTAAGCCAAATAAACTATTTCCTCCCCAACAACACTTTTAGTTAGTATTTTATAACAGCAACAGAAACCAAACTAGAACAGAGATTAAGGGACATCATTGGATATATACTGATAGAAAGTTTTAAAAGAGTAGTTAGCTAAAATGTTAATAAAACCCCTACAACATACCTCCCCCCATAAAAAAAATCCCTTGTCCTCTAGCTGTCTAGAAAAATTGTAAGTATTAGTCTGGGGGAAAACAAAATAGTAGAAAGATTCGCCTTTATTTTGTTTGAAGCTAGAATACCCCGATGACTGGGGAAATGAAAGATAAATAATAAAATAAAACCAGTCCCTGCAGGATTTGTCGCAGAATCTGCCATGTCAATCAGTGGTCTTAGCTGCTCCTGCCACCTAGCAGTGCACATTGGAAGAACCCACTGAAGCTTCTGTAGAATGAGCCCCGCCTGCAAATGCCAGGTTCCTGAGTAATGTAGGGTGAGTGCCAGCTTGGCTGAGCTTGGTGACTAACTGGGGATTTCTTTAAGGGGAGTAGGCTTTGGCTAGAATCCTGCAGTCAACCATCCAGTTAATTTTTTAAGCGAATAAGAGAGAGCTACAACGACAGAGCCAAAGCCATGTGTTGCTGGTGACTATATGCTACAGAATCCAAGTGGTCCCCTGGACTGAAAACTACATAACCATCTCCATGCACCAAGGCCTCATAAGGAGCAGGATTTAAAGTATTTAGGTTATGTGTGTGTGTGTGTGTGTGTGTGTGTGTGTGTGTGTGTGTGCAGGTATAAAAAAAGCCTGTCTTTCTCATTGCTATATCATTGATGGTTAGAATAATGCCAAGAATGTGTTAGGCATTCAAAGAATATGGAATAGTTGTAAATAATGACTGTCTTGACCATGAATGAATGAGTCTTTTATGTGCATACCTGTGCCCATATTTTTAGATATTATTACATAACATTAATCTTAGCAATTTGTCTTTTTTTTAAGATTTATTTATTTACTATTTTATGTGCACTGCCTGGGTGTAGGTGTGTAAAGTATGTGCATGCGGATGTCCACTGAAGCCAGGAGAGAGTGTCAGATTCCCTGGAACTAGAGTCACAGTTGGTTGAAAACTGCTTAATATACAGGCGTTGGGAACCTGGATCCTCTGCAAGAGCAGCAAGTTCACTTAACCACTGAGCCGCCTTTCCAGCCGCTGTCTTTATGTGAAAGTCTTTTCATCACTGTTAAGTAGTGCCAAATGAGCTCTATAGATTTTTCTAGCGGTACCTCTCTGACAAATCCCTTTAATATCAGCATTTTCATGACCTGTATCTTTATCATTGCCTTCTCCTCTTCCTCTCTCTCCTCCTCTTCTTCCTCCTCCTATTCCTTCTCTTCCTCTTCCTCCTTTTTCTTCTCATCTTCATCCTCTCCTTCTCTCACCTCCTCTTCCTCCTTCCCCTCCTCTCCCCTCATCATCATCATCCTGGTTGTATTTTCTCTTCTTTCTTTCTCTACCTCCCTCCACTCTTTTCTCACCTTCTACCAATTCAACCATGGATTCACCTGTCATCTATAGCTGGCCACTAGGATCCATATCAGAATTCACCAGAACTTTCAGATCCAGGAATCCATTCACTGTCTCTATTTGTACATTCAGTTCTTTAAAAGTGTCTCAGAACCAAGGTATTAGGAACAAATTTCAATCTTTCATCATTTCCAAGCCTGTTTGTTCTCCTTCATTGTTTTAAGAACACTAATGAAAGTGTGAGGGAGTGTCATCATCACTAACCACCCACAGAGTTCATCTTGTCACTTCCCACTCTAGAATGAGTTGTTTTTTAGTTCCAGCATCTTGGCTTTGGCGTTGTCTACACTGAGACCGAATTATGGGTTGTCACCCCAAAATTCACTTCTCTTATGCTCTAGGACACCTGGGAAGTGTCTAGGAGGGAATCAGAAGCTTTGGAGCAGCAGTTTTCAGCCTGTGGGTTGTGACACCCCATAGAAGTCATATATTAGATATACTGTATCAGATATTTACACTACAGTACCAGAATGACAGTTATTAAGTAGCAGTGAAAATAACTTTATGATTAGGGTTGCTACAACATGAGGAACTGTATTAAAACATCACAAAGTTAATAAGGTTGAGAACCACTGCTCTAGAGTGGATCATTGTCACCAACTGTTTGCTGCAATCTTTTATCATCAACAGAAGTTAGAATCAGCCATCTGGTCTACCTTCTACCACCAAGTTCCCATTGACCCTTATGCAGCAACATGGCAGTCAGTATTCATACAGAGACTCTCATCCACAGCAGGCTCCTCACTATTTAGTAAGTCTTCAGATGACAGACAATTAAGCTCCTTAGCTTTCAGGGAATTTGACTGCATAGTCAAAGCTCCAATCACCTCTCTGTTATGACTATCTTTTACAATGATGATATCAGATGAGAGGTTAAGTCACTTGCCTTAGATGACTACTGGCCAAGGGTTCACAAGCTCCTGGAATCACTTTTTCCTGACAGTACTGGAGCAATCTTTAAGAGCAAACTTTTACTGAGCACAAACACAGTGATTGTCAATGCAAACACTGAGATGGCCAGGCTTTTCTTCCCTTACTGTATTTGCTTCTTGATGTCCCAACTCTACACTGAACCATGGCAAAGTGAAAAATGTTCAAAACAGTAACTAGTTGTATTTGAGATAATTAAATTCCAGAGTTTGGGCTTGGATTTTGATTTTTACTGGTGAGCATATTTTTTCCCTCACTAATGCATTTTTTTTTATTTTTGCTTCAGTTTCAACTTGAAGAGTGTGGAAATCATTTTTAAATAGTTCGTTTTACAGGTGAGAATGTAAGTAGAGACACAGTCAACACTGGAATCCACTAAGAGAAAGGAAAACAGCATTGAGCAGAGACCACACATCAACACTAAGGCCAAGGGTGAGGTCAGACTCCTAGAGCTGGGAAAACACTTATGTCTGCCAAGGATTGTTAACTTGTGAGGACTCCAGCAGAAGTTTATTGAAAAGTTAGAGCAAGGGCCTGTGGAGATGGTTTAGTGGTTAAATGAGTGTGCTGACTGGATTCCCTAGGAGTCCCTGTAAATGCTAGGTGGGTCGAACAGCCAGCCTGGAACCCCAGCAAAGGAAAGTAGACACAGGGGCTCCCCAGAGTAAGCTGGCTGGCAAGGCTGGGCACATTGGCAAGCTCTGGCTTAATTGATGGATCCTACCTTAGTGAGTAAGTGGGAGAGTGATGAGAATGATTCCTGACATCAACCTTGGACCTCCACATGCATGACCATGCAAAATCACACATAAACAGACACACACATACACAGACACACAGACACACAAATAGAAAGAGGGTGAGGGAAGAAAACTCACCCCAAGAAGTGTTTTCACAATCATAGGTAAACTTTCCATTATCTTAATATAAATTTACTTTGAAGAAAGTAACTGGAGTAAGAAATAGCATGGGACTTAATCTTATTATACACATCTTTATGGAAAAAAAATTAACTTAAAAACTGAAAAGTAAAATAGCCTGTGAGCTAAGAAACACTAACCTTCAGTCAAAGCACCTAAATCAGTGGGGATATTCAAAATCGAAACAAACAAACAAAAAGAGTAAAAATCATGTCCTGTCACTAAAGGTTTTCACTGCCATAACTGGTTTACCTGGCAGTAGGGCTCAAACCTGGGGTTTTGTGCACACTTATGTGGTCTCTTTCTGTCTGTCTGCATCTCTCCTTTATCTCCTGCACTTCCATATCTTCCAAGCTTCCTCCTTTGTCATTGGCAGTGCCTGCAGCAACCCAGATCTCTTTCTATGCCTTGGCGCAAGGCAAACCACATTAAACACAGCTGACAGAGACTCAGACCTCATGGAAATGTACTTTTCATAGCTGGCTGCTAGGTCTGGAAGCTCACTCCAGGCCTGGCCTTTTTAGAACAGTCTACTGCTGGGCATTTGCGTCCAGGCAAACATCACAGACCACCTGCAGAAGCCTATGGCCACCTTTACCTCTCTGTCTCTGCTTTCCAAGGGAAGAAGACCATCTGTGTCATCAAAGGGAGTCTTTATAGAGTGACTCACTAACCTTTTAGATAGACCTCTGCTTTGCTGTTTCAGCCAGACCTGGCCCTCCAACCGTTTCTGTTGCCTTTTCCTGAGGCATCTGGTACATGTATGCTTGCTGCCTTACATTCTTTCCTGAAACCGATGAAGGAAATTTGGGAGCTGCTTCCCCAGAATTTGGGGCATTCGGGTATTGGTAATTTTCAACCTCATGGGTGACTGGCTTTCTGGACCCACAGCTAGCCAGGACCGAGGACAGACTGCCTCAGCTCTACCACTGAGCTACATTCTTACCTGAAAAGCTATCCTGCCCAGATCCTCTGTGTTGAGAGATGTAAGAGTCCAGTGGGCTCAGCTGACATCTTTAATGACTCCCTTCTCTGGCTCTCCACCCCTCGCTTTCACTGTTTCCAACCAAGGTATACTGGGCTGAGTCATGATACTACCTAAGCTCTTACTAATGTTTTCTCTTCAGAAACCAAGCTGTTCTATCATCCTGGGCTGTTGCACTGGATCTCACTGCATTTCTCTTTTCAGGCAGGGTCTCATGTATCCTAGGTTACCCTCGAATTTACTATGTAGCTGAGGATGGCCTTAAGCATCTGATCCTATCTCTACTTCCCAAATACTGGGGTTCTAGGTATATATAACCACACTCAGTTTATGCAGTGTTGGGGATCAAACCCACAACTTCTTGCATGCTCACCAATGACTCTTCCAATTGAATTACATCCCCAGCCCTTCTCATTGGATTTTAATGCCATCCAAACCAAGGCCAAGTTTGCCCTGTAATTTTAAACACTGAATAGTGGGTATATAAACATCTTGTAGAGAGCCAGACCTTCAGGGAAGCCAGCTCAATTATTCCTGTTCCCCATGACCCTTCCTTTGACCTATCGTACTGTTAGGATGCCTGTTCACCTGATGGCCAGCCTACTCCATGGAGCATCTGACTTTCCTGATGTGCATCTGGGGCTGCCTGAGTTGTCTTCGTTCTCTCACAGACCACGAGCCTTGCCCACCTTCCTGTGGTCACTTCTTTTTTCAAGTGGAGAAGAGCTTCAACAGCATGCTCTACTTTGACCATCTTGTCAATTACTAACCGTGTGGTGGTCCCCACTTTCTATAATGAAAACTATCCCATAAAACTGATTTTCCCCTTGCAAGACACGGGTCTTTCTTGGTTCTTGACAGCTGGTATTTGTCATATTCAGTAAATAAAACTATAGAAAGTCCACTGGTCCTTGAATTTAAGGAAGCAGTCGCTTTTATAAGTCTGTAATCCAGCTGTATCTAGGCTGACTCTAACCAAATTTGACTGGAGTCAGTATGCACAACAACCAACCTAGCCTCTTGGGTACAGGACACGCAATTCATCCACACAATGCTTGGGAGGTAAGGGTAGGTGGATCAGAGTTTGGGGTTGGCATTAACTCCATAGCAAGTTTGAAGCTACCGTGGGCTATATGAGACTCAACATACAAACAAAAATACTATTCATCTATCTATTGGTATTCAGTGTCTAACAGGTGCATGCAGAGCAGTGCCTTACCCTCCAAAAATTACAGACCTAGGAAGACAAATTAAATTAGGACCTTTCTTGGAAATGATGTAAATAAAGAGAAGTGAGTTCTGCTGAGGCAAGCTATCACAAGGGGAAAAAACCTTAACTTTCCCACATTTTTACTTAATTATCATTCCTAGGATCACATCATGTAACTGTTCTGGCTTCTTTAAATTTTTATATCTGCATGGCTATGATGACTATTCTTCCTGTCAACTGAGTACAACTGGAATGAACTAAAACCCAAGTGTCTTGGCACAGCTGTGGGGGATTTTTCTTAATTTAAGCATGTGAAAGGGAAAGGGCCCCCTTCAATTTGGGTCTTTTGAAGTGGGAAGATGCATCTTTAATCTGGGCCACACCTTCTGGGGACACCATATAAGGAATGTAGAAGAAGGAAGTGCTTCTTCTTTGTCTGCTTGCTCTCAGTGGGAACTGCATTCCTTCAGGGACATTACAGCCCACGTCTTCTTGATTCTGGTGCATACTGAAGGAGACCAGCTGAGACATCCAGCCTCTTTGGGATATCTCATTCATCCAACTACTGGGTGCTTAGACCTTCTGCTGGCAGACAGCCATTGTTGGACTATCTGGACCATACCCTGTGAGCTGTTCTAATAAATCCTTTGTGTGTGTGTGTGTGTGTGTGTGTGTGTGTGTGTGTGTGTTCATTCTGTAAGTTCTCTTCCTCCAAATACCAAAGGACTGAGAAGCACCTGAAAAAAATGTTCAACATCCATAATCATCAGGGAAATGCAAATCAAAACAACCCTGAGATTCCACCTCACACCAGTCAGAATGGCTAAGATCAAAATTTAGGTGACAGCAGATGCTGGTGAGGATATGGAGAAAGAGGAACACTCCTCCATTGCTGGTGGGATTGCAAGCTTGTACAACCATTATGGAAGTCAATCTGGCAGTTCCTCAGAAAATTGGACATAGTACTACCGAAGATCCAGCAATACCTTCCTGGAAATATACCCAGAAGATGTTCCAACTGGTAATAAGGACACATGCCCCACTATGTTCATAGCAGCCTTATTTATAATAGCCAGAAGCTGGAAAGAACCCAGATGTCCTTCAACAGAGGAAGGGATACAGAAAATGTGGTACATTTATACAATGGAGTACTACTCAGCTATTAAAAACAATGAATTTATAAAATTCTTGGGCAAATGGATGTATCTGGAGGATATCATCCTTAGTGAGGTAACCCAATCACAAAAGAAGTCACTTGATATGCACTCACTGATAAGTGGATATTAGCCCAGAAACTTAGAATACCCAACATACAATTTACAAAACACAAGAAAATCAAGAAGAAGGAAGACCAACATGTGGATACTTCATTCCTCCTTAGAATAGGGATAAAAATATCCATGGAAGGAGTTACAGAGACAAAGTTTGGAGCTAAGATGAAAGGATGGACCATCCGGAGACTACCCCACCCAGGGATCCATCCCATAATCAGCCACCAAACCCAAACACTATTGCATATGCCAGCAAGATTTTGCTGAAAGGACCCTGATGTAGCTGTCTTATGTGAGGCTATGCCAGTGCCTGAAAAATACAGAAGTGGATGCTCACAGTCATCTATAGGATGAAACACAGGACCCCCAATGGAGGAGCTAGAGAAAGTATCCAAGGAGCTGAAGGGGTCTGCAACCCTATAGGTGAAACAACAATATGAACTAACCAGTACCCCCAGAGTTTATGTCTTTAGCTGCATATGTAGCAGAAGATGGCCTAGTCAACCATCATTGCGAAGAGAGGCCCCTAGGTCTTGCAAACTTTATATGCCACAGTACAAGGGAACATCAGGGCCAAGAAGTGGGAGTGAGTGGGTAGAGGAGCAGGGTGGGGAAGGTATAGGGAACTTTTGGGATAGCATTTGAAATGTAAATAAAGAAAATATCTAATATATATATATATATATATATATATATATATATATATATATATATATATATAAGTTCTCTTCCTCCAGATAACCTCCACTAATACGCTGACATAACAATTGCTCATATGGAAAAAGATAATTCTTCCATGATGTCAGAGCTGTGGAAATGTTCTAGCCATTCCCACCCACTGGCAGGGCAGTCCTGACCTAACAACATCAGAAACACATGGGCACTAAAAGGGATAAGAAACAGTGGGGAAGACATTTGTCTACAGACATGATTGAAACCAGTATTCTGGGGTCTATTCTTTTGACGTCCGTTGGCACTGCATAAAAGTGAAACAGTGATATCATTCTTTAAAATATACATGTGTGTGCGTGCAAGTGTGTGCGTGTGTGTGTGTGTGTGTGT
>LR752628.1:0-27238 GCA_902729485.2 Mus minutoides
TTTTAAGTTCTGAACAATGGCACTGGAATGTTGCCCTTGCATTGCTGCAGCATAGGCCATGCCCTGGACCACTGCTGGGGAGGCATCTATACATGCTTTAATGTAATCTTGCACAGTCCCTGTGTTTTCTGATTGGTCTAATTAGTTCCTGGTAGAGAGTATTGGCATTTACCCATGCAAGCTGTTTTAATATGTCAGAGCCCTGAGAGGGAGGAAGCTGTGAGCCATTCAGAGAAGCAGAGAGTAACCAGCTTTCCCTTCTTTACTACTACTAACAAGGTTTTCCCTCCAGTGGTTGACTAGGATATTTACTGGGGTAGATTTAGTCTGTCCAATGTCTGAAACAATGTCATCAGTCTAAGTCCAAGAACAGAGAATGAGATACCAACAAACACACAATAAGTGTCTCCCATCTATATTATAAAACATTAAGAATCTAGTTTATCTTAGCAAAAAGCAGCATTTCAGAAAAGGACAGCCTAACCTATCCCTTGCTTTAGTCTGGAAAGTTCCACTCTTGGATCAGGGAAGGAGTTCAGGCAGCTTTGGGTCCCCTCCAGGCACAGCGCTCAGTTCCAGAGAGAGCAGTTCAATCCCTCTACCTGAAAGTTCTCTTTGGATTTTTCTGTTTATTCTGGGAAGGAAGTTCAGTGGCTGAAAATTGGCAGTTTTGGTGAACAGTCCTTCATGGTCCTGCATCCCTTCAGGAGAGGAACTCACACAGCATAGAGCAGTCAGGAGTCTCCCTGGGTTGATTGCAGTACAGTGTCTTGAGGATGTGGGGTTAATGAAATTTCTTGGCCCTCTGGGTCCTCCATGGCTGGATGCTGTGAGTTCTTGGCAGCACCAATGAATATCCTGCTGTTTTACAAGGATATACAACCTTGGCTTCACCAAGCAGATCCCCAGGGCTCCCTCAGCACTCTGGTTCCCTTTGTGTGGGCCAACAGGGTACACCTGCATAGCATAAGAAAGGATGGAGTCTAGGATTTAGTGGGCAAGAAGGCCTAGTGAACTCTGGGATGTAAAGTATAGGCAACTGCAAATGACCAGGAGCCAGAGGTGGAAACTTGTGTGTTAACCATCTGACAAAGAAGTATTTACATATCACTGAGCCAGTGAGGCCTGGCCAGGAGCATGGTCTCCGGACCTGCCATGGCACCAGGTGAGAGGCTGTTTCCCAGGCTCTATTTTGTTACTTTAAGGTCTTACCTAGTTATAAGTGTCCTTCTGCATCAACACTAGGTCTCATAGCAGTTTTGGAACCCAGCTCTGTCATATAGTTATTGACCCAAGTGTCCTGCTCCAGTGACTTCACTTGTCTCACTGTAGACTTCATTCTGCCCTGCAAGCTCAACTCAGTCACCTCCTCATGTCCAGCTATGCTATCTTGCTCTCATGATTTGGCTTTGGGGTAAAAACTGGAATAGTGATTTCTGACAGTAGCATTATATAAATTAATATCCCAGTTCTAGTGACAAGCTAAAAGTCACATGGTAGGGATGGGAGAGGGGGAAAATGGTAAGAATCTGCTTCTACCACCCTAGAAAACTAAACTTAAGAGCATGGGGTGCTAGACTTCTAAAGAATATGAAATGTATTATTATAATGTTTAATTTAATATTGTGATACACTAGAACATTATGGCAAAGGTCAGTTTTGAGGGGAATGTCTGCAATCCCAGCATTTGGCATTCCAAGGCACCTCAAGGCCAGACTGTGCTATCTACAGGCCACCATGTTTGCCCATGCTACCTAGAAAACATATCCCCATCCCCACCTCTAATATTCATGAAGGTAAAGCTATTTACAATATACATACTTTTAGCTCCTAGAGAATAGCTATAGAATGTAATCTCAACATTTCTCAGTGAGCATGCAAGACATTAGGAGGATGGACATCTCTGCTGATCAGAACATAGGGGCTGAAACTAGCATAACCAAATTCTAAAAATACTTTAATATTTAGTAAAATAGAATCATGTGTCACTGTGAAACCTGTGTAGAAAGAGAGAATAAAATCTACCCAATAGAAGAAAAGAAAACAGGCCATAAGAATGAGAACACTCCATGTAGCTCTGATTTCTGGAGGGGAGTTGTTTGCAAACCTGGAGCTGTAAAGGTAGAGGACACGCTTGTGGTGCTTATACAGATGGAGAGCCATGGACCCACTGCTCCAGCCCATGAGACTCTGAAAGATAACATCACGAAGAGTCATGAGAGAGAGGAAAAGCCATTTGATGATGTGTCTGGATGGTAGCATATAACAGTGGCCAATGAATGTTGCAGCTACAGACCTGTTCAAGACACTGCCTGCTTTGATGTAGGAGAGCAAATTGGAGCTTATGAGAACATTAACAATCCAAAAGAGGAGGAGAAAGGGAAAAACTTGGCATGAGGTCTGTGGTTTGAGCTTTGTCCAAAGGGTGGTCCTGGGACTGATGGTGACAGCCTGAACCACACTGAGGAGACAGGTGGTGCAGATGGAAAGGCCCCGTGCCATCCTTGCCAGATAAACCACAGCTTTACAGCCAATATCTCCTAAGAAGTTTCTGAAATAAAACACTGTGACTATATCTGTGACTCCTGTGCTACAAATAATGATCAGATTAGAAAATGCCAAATGGATGAGAATAAGGTCTATCGGTCTTTTTTCAGTCCCCAAGGCAGAAGTGTACACATATCTCATGAATACTAAGATATTTCCTACAATTCCAGTTCCAGCTAGAGAAAGGAAGACTGTTGCCTGAGTAATTTTATTCATCTTCTGCTTTTATGTACAACACTAGGAAAAATCAACTAAGAAACACACATAATATTTTCTCTTGTTATTCTGATGAAAAGAATGGTTTCAACTATGGAAACACACATGTTTATTTACTTTATGATGCCTGATCATTTATTTTTTTTTCTTTTCTTTGCTTGTTTTTTTCAGAGTGTCCTTTTTTTCTCCACTCCAATAGTAATGATGACGGCTACAATCAGTGCATAAACCTGATAGTTTCCAATTTTTTATGATGATCATTTATTCCTTAAGTCATATGACCATGCTCTTCTCAGAGAAAAGCTTAGTATATGACATCACTTTGGCACTTTTCAAGCCAATATAGTCCTGAGCATTGGCATGGCAGGCTCCTTTCTCTTCTTTTTCTCACCAAGTGTGAGCTCAGGCTACTGGACTGTGTTGTGTTTCATCCTGTTCTCTTCACCGCCCCATGCAACCGTATGATTGTTGATGTTGAACTAATAAAATGTTGTACGAGTAAAAAGCTTGCAGCTTCTCAGAAAGTTGTGCTTGGTCAAGTGAATCAGGTTCTCAGGTGAGATGATGAGGTAGCTTCTCTTCCTAAGCCCTTTGTCCATAAATTATACAAAGGTTAGTGACTTAGTCAGGGTGTGAAAGTCTAGATTCATGGCATCAAGGTGGTACTAAGTGTGGTAAAAATTGTGTCCCCAATATTCGTGGGTAGAATTATACTGAAGGTTATTTTCTTTTGACATCTTTTAATCTTGTTATTACCTTTTCTTCTTGGAACACTTCCCCCAACAAAACTCTAAGAAAACTGTTTTTACAGAGTTTTAACAAACATATGTCCTCCCGATTGTTTTAAAGTTAGTTCAATCTATTCATGCTTTCTGTTAGAAATGCCCCAGCCTCTGAGTCCTTTCCAACATCTCACACTATGATTGTCATCTTTTATGAATGGTAACATTTTTACTTGGTTTTACATTTTATATTGGAGCAAATTGAGCCTTTGAAGCAGAAACTTATTCCATTTGCTTCACCTCTTACAAAACAAAGCGCTTCACATGACAACCTTAATTTCAATTTGTCCTCTACAATTTGGTGTCTTCTCCACACATCAAAATTGTTTCTGAATTACTTTGAAGCCACTCTTATAAAGTCATGTTGGAGCTTACCTTTCCACAGGATTATGGAATATCCAAGACCAATCTTTGCTCAACTACCCTCCCTTATAGCTCCTGCTTAAAACTTTATCTCTTACACTTTCCCTACCCTCAGAAGACTCTGCTGCTCCTGTTTTTGCTCCCTTACTTCACTGGACAGTGAGAAGGCCTCAGAGGCACTGGCCTGTATGTCTTATGTAAGAATTAGCATAGTGTCTGCTCAGAAAGTTTACATGTTGCTCAAGGAAGCCGTTGATTATAAAATTTCACTTTAATCACAGAGATGAAGTAACAAACTAATTTTGAGAAACACTTGAGTTGGGCTCTTTCCTGAATATTGATGAAGCTCGGTATCCTGCAGAAGTCAGTTCACTTGGGATGCACAGTTGCTAAGTATTTAGCACTTCCTCACTTGTGCAATGATGTGAGCTTTCAGGGTTCAAGCAACTTACTAAAGTATGTAGGTTATTCTTTAAGAAATGTACTCACAATCTTCCATCTTCTCTCAAAATCCTTCTGCTTACAATTTGATATCTTTTCAGATGTTCCTGATCACTGAGATGTCAATAGACAATACGTAGATGAAATTGCCTTTGATTTCCCAGTGTGACATTTATGCTGGAAAAGCTACACACACACACACACACACACACACACACACACACACACACACACACACACACACAGAGGCACCCATGTATCTTTTTCAGCATGATTGGGAAGAGACATTTATATCCATACTTTATAAGTTTTCTCAACCTTAATTTTTTCTAGCACGTAAGAAAGAACAAAGAGCAATCTGTGTGAAACTAATCAAGTCAGGAAGTTCTTTTGGAAATTGTTCATGGACTGCAGAGTCAGAATGTGACATCAAGATACATGAGAGAGAAATATCAGCAAACTAGAGAAGGATAAATTGTAAAATCAACAAGTTCAAGCTTTGTAACCTGTCTCTTAAATGCTATGCTTCCTAATTGTTATATGTTGGACTTTGAACATCTAACTTGGCCCCATTGAGACTCGCTAATGTAGGGAAGGTGTTTTGTACCATTCAGGTGTATTGTGAGGATTCAGTGGAGCAGAGGCAGATAGTGTCTGCCCAGTGTTAAACATGCTCTAATAGTCATTGTTCTAGGATTTTGTATCATGGCCATTTCCTGCACAATACTCTATAATTGCACCGTTTTGCATTTGCATCTGGTGATGGAAACTTCAGGAACAGTAAAACCATAACAAAGAAGAGCAAAGTCCCCCATTATTATAAAGGGCACCTGATATAAGATACTGTTGAGTAGAACCTCTCCCTCCTGTGAGGACAAACACACAAACTCGATAAACTGCAAAGAAGTAAAGCTTCCCTACACTCAAGCTGAAATTTCACACCATGTCTCCTCTACCTGCCTGAGCTGTAATGAGCATCTCTGGCTCAGTGCACCACAGGCAGCTGTGTGCAGCTCTTCCCTGAACATGGAAATAATTCTGGATGGCAGGTAGAAAATGAGAAACTGCTTTCTCCCTGGATCTTGTCACCTTTCTCTTTCACAGTAACAGAGGAACCCAGACCCTCTCTTCAACCACCTTCCCTAACCATCCCTACCTCACAGCATCTCTGTGAAGGCGAAAAAGGCAACTTCAGTCCACTGTGACATGACGGGGCACTCACCTGCGGAGTCTGTGCAGGGCTCAGGGGCATCCTCAGAGCACAGCCAGGCCATGTTTATTATCATCCTCAAGCTCCGTGCTCACAACAACTGTCACTGCTAATAGGATGTCACTAGCATGAGTTTGGGTTCTCCTGGGGAAAGTGCTCCTTTTGAAATCTCCATTCTAGATGTCAGCTCTCTGCTCTCCCTGGTGCCCTGTCTTGTCTTGCTGAGCCAGAAACTTTCTGGTCCTAATTACAGTGCCTGTGGTGACAAGGAGGGCTGTGAAGATGAACAGTACCTTGAATTTCCTTGTGAATATGACTTTTTCCTCTTTTCTCCCACCAAAGCCAGGAACATAAATGGGAAAATTCTGAGAAGATGAGACTGTTCCTTTCTAAAGATTTCAAAGTTGAACAGCACCAGAGCTGAAGAGATGGATCAGTGGTTAAATACATGTTGCTCCTGCAGAGGACCCAGGTTCAATTCCAAGCACCCATATGGTGGTTTACAACCATAAAGAACTCCAGAGAATTTAAGCGTGCCTTCTGACCTCCATGGGCATCGAGTGCACACATGATACACAGACATATATTCAGGCAAAATATATAGATGTAAAGCACACATAAAAAGGAACAAACCTAGTAAATTTAAAGTATATTTATTGATTTTTTAAAAAGCTCACTATGCCTAGAACAAAAGATATTCAAGGGCCAGAATCAGTGTCTGGTCCTATGGTGTAGTGTCCAGGGAAGAGCAGCAGGGAGACTTTTGGAAATTATGTCTTCTTTTTGCTTTGACCACTGCTTTTATGCAGAGGAGTCAACTGCCCTCCTGGCTGAGCTTTTTCATTTCTCCTTTTACTTGTTGCTTTTTTTTCTTCAAACTCTCAATTTTTCTTGCTGAATGTCTCACATGGACTGCTGACTTTCTGGTCTCTGACCTGAATTTACTGAGTTTTCTTCCATTCTGTTTATCTGAATTTCTTTAAGGTCACTGGTTATTTGAAAAACAATTAAACAATTTGTGTGTGTGTGTGTGTGTGTGTGTGTGTGTGTGTGTGTTCGACACTTTAAGCATTTCTTTATTTTCTTGTATAATATACTAGTGTGAACAAAGGAAAACTCCCAGGGTGGATTGATAAAGGAATTGATGCTCAATTTCTTTGAATCCAAGAAAGGAGTGTTGTCAGAGGCAGACAGGTCTCTAGTCAAATGATCTTTAATAGAGAAATGTTCATAACTGTCGCATTCTGTGTACTTCTGATACCTCTGAAGACTATCTATCTACCCAAGTGTTTCTGAACTGTGAAGCCTTGACTACTCCTGGCCATTTCTAATTGAAATATCTCAGAAACACACTTTTAATTAACTCATGTCCTGTAATTATCCATCCCTTATAGGATATTCATACCTACCTGTGGCTACTTAAAACCACACAGAATCTAGATCATCTTTCTCTTCCTCCATCTTCCTTCTTTCTCTTCTACTTGTCCCTGTCTCTGAAACTCTTAGCTCCTTCTCCCTTTTCCCTGGTCAATCACAGGCTTTGTGTATTAATATTTAAATTAATTGGGGGAAAATTCTGCTACATTTCACCCTTTCTGTTCAAGTAAAACAAACAAACTTTTCTTTCAAATATAAATTGAGCACAATTATTACCATTTGTAATTTATAAAATGCAAGATAGACCTAACATCCTGTCCATTGTTTTGTCAATAAAATAGAATACTCTGTCATGTATCATAGCTTAAAAGACTTATAATTCTACCGCTGATCTGTGTCCTGGCTTTAGATTGTATGTCACCTAAAAACTATCCTCTCAAATCTATATCATCTTTGTCAATGCTAAACAGCTTGTGTTGGCTATGAAATTACCAGTTTTCAACCCCTTCAGAAATCCAAGAATGACTAACATTAACTGAAAATATAGGAAACCTAACATAGCTTCTAGAACTGAGACAAATTCTAGAGACAGTTGCCTACCTATTCAGCCACAGTAAGTCAGGAAATTGGAGCATCAGTCTTCAGCCTTCTGGTGTTGGGTAATCTGACAGACATTTAATTCAGAATTTTGAAAGACTGATTACCCTGAATTGGCTGAGATTATCAGTTGACTATTCCACATAGTGAATCCATTTTCTGGACAGTATTTTGTATGTAGATGAATAGGCAATTTCTGCCCAGTGGCCACCTAGCCACAACGTACCACCTCACCTGGAGGTAGAGATGCTCAGCTGCTTCTTTGAATCTATGGGTGGGGAGCTGTTAGGAGTAGATTTGTCTCAACAACAAGTAAATAAATAACATTAAATATAATATTCTGTGGATTTCTGACATTTCTGAAAACCAACTATCTGTGTAAAGTAATCTGGACTGTTGTCCATTGACTACCTTCGGCTATTTCTAATTAAAATATCTGAAAGTGTCCAAACAATAAACTCAGAGCCATTAATTTGCTATTTGGCTTTTAGCTCACAGGCTTAAACATCTCAGATCAGTTTATAATAACAGTTATAGAAGGACTGGGTCCAAGCCTTGCACTTTTAAATTTTCTGTATAAATAGAAGTTTATTCCAAGGAAACCTTGATTCTGCATCAAAATAAATTCTGTACAAAAGTAAGAAATTATGACTTCAACTTATTATCTATTATAAAGATTTCTACCAAATGAGATTAGGGTGACATAATCAATTCTAGCCATTTACCCCCTGTTCCAATGACCATTTCTAAATTCCTCAGAAAGGCAACCTTACAATAACCACCTCCAGTCCCAAAGCCCAGGGAACTGGGACCATGACTCTCCATAACTTCTTCAAGATGAATATGGACATTAAGATATCTTTGAAAGTGGGGGTGGGGTGGGGTAGGAAAAATGGGGGAGTTTGTTGGCCTTAAGAAGACCACACCAACGATTGTCTGTGTTCTGACTGGATCCAGCTGAAAGTTTAAGACATCAGGAGTCAAGCAGCATGTCTGACAATGAGACTCAACATGGCTGTATATTCTGCAATATACAAATCTCAAAGCAAAAGTTTAGTATCATCAAGACAACTTTTTTGTTTGATTCTTTTGAATCTAGTTCTTCTTGGGGTCTCCATCTATCAAAACTGATCCATATTACTCTGGAAGGTGTATAGACACTAATTACCTTTCCTAAATATGCAAAGACAAAGCCTTTCTTCCAAATCAATATATAACGGTAACCAGAAAAACCTTTATTTTGACCTCTCTCCCAGAGGAATAATATAACTACAAAACTAAAAAATCACACCCCTTTTGAAAATTAAAACAATCCAAAACAAGTGAGGTAAACTAAAATACTCTATGTGTCTATTCTTAGCCTTTTTCTATTTTGCCATGCAGGATAATAACCCAAAGTTCCCATGGAGCCCATGATAGAAAATATGAGTTAGTTATCTTGCTGACTTTATTGTACCATCTTTAAAATAATTAATTCACACTTCTATCTATACCTGCTTATAAGCAGGCTCTTAGTCAAACCAGGATTTAAACCCAAAATTCCCATGGAGCCCACATTAGACAGAATTTGAGTATCCTGTAAAACATAGTAGAGAAATATATCTTTAAACCATCTTTAAAGCAATTAATTCAAAGTTTCACTAATATCTTCCTATAGGAAGCAGGTAGTTTTTACTTGTTAAGCTCTCTGCCTGGAGCAGCTATCCTGTTATACCATCTACCTGTTGGGCTTTCTACCTGGAGCCACAGACACTTATTTTATTAATAACTTTTCATAGCAGGTGATTATCAATGCCCTTTCTACTTGGAGGCGGTGACTAATTATCCCTATCATAGTTCTGAACAGTGAAATTCCCCACGTGGTTTGGATGAAATCTGTATATAATTGTATCCTAAAATCAAATAATCCCAATTTTATAAATTCACAGCTAAATCAATATCTGCCCCAAGATGTAGGCAGCTTCCATTCTCTGGCTTTCTGACTCAGCACTCTTGTCTCTTTCTATAGCAGGGGACCTTAGAGTCCTCTATGTTTCAAGGTTCCTGTGCTTGAGTGTACATGACTCATCCCAGAGCCACCTTTCTCTCAATTAGAAAATAAAGCTCAGGTACTTCTCTACCATTCAGTATTCCTCACTTGAGAATTCTTTGTTTAGCTTTGTACCCCATTTTTTAATGGGGTTATTTGAATTTCTGGAGTCCAGCTTCTTGAGTTCTTTGTATATGTTGGATATTAGTCCCCTATCAGATTTAGGATTGGTAAAAATCTTTTCCCAATCTGTTGGTGGCCTTTCTGTCTTATTTACAGTGTCTTTGGCCTTACAGAAACTGTGAAATTTTATGAGGTCCCATTTGTCAATTCTTGATCTTATAGCACAAGCCATTGCTGTTCTGTTTAGGAATTTTTCCCCTGTGCCCATATCTTCGACGGTTTTCCCCACTTTTTCCTCTATAAATTTCAGTGTCTCTGGTTTTATGTGGAGGTCTTTGATCCACTTAGACTTGAACTTTGTACAAGGAGATAAGAATGGATCAATTCACATTCTTCTGCATGATAACTGCCCGTTGTGCCAGCACCATTTGTTGAAAATGCTGTCTTTTTTCCACTGGATAGTTTTAGCTCCCTTGTCAAAGATCAGGTGACTATAGGTGTGTGGATTCATTTCTGGGTCTTCAATCCTATATCATTGATCTACCTGTCTGTCACTGTACCAGTACCATGCAGTTTTTATCACAATTGCTCTGTTACAGTACAGCTTGAGGTCAGGCATGGTGATTCCACCAGAGGTTCTTTTATTGTTGAGAAGAGTTTTTGCTATCCTAGGTTTTTTGTTATTCAAGATGAACTTGCAAATTGTCCTTTCTAAATCGTTGAAGAATTGAGTTGGAATTTTGATGGGGATTGCATTGAATCTGTAGATTGCTTTGGACAAGATAGCTATTTTAACTATATTAATCCTGCCAATCCATGAGCATGGGAGATCTTTCCATCTTCTGAGATCTTCTTCAATTTCTTTCTTCAGAGACTTGAAGTTCTTATCATACAGATCTTTCACTTCCTTAGTTAGAGTAACACCAAGATATTTTATATTGTTTGAATATCGTGAAGAGTGTTGTTTCCCTAATTTCTTTCTCAGTCCTTTTATCCTTTGTATAGAGAAAGGCCATTGATTTGTTTGAGTTAATTTTATATCCAGCTACTGCACTGAAGCTGTTTATCAGGTTTAGGAGTTCTCTGGTGGGGTTTTTGGGGTCACTTATATATACTATCATATCATCTGCAAATAGCGATATTTTGACTTCTTCCTTTCCAATTTGTGTCCCCTTGACCTCCTTTTGCTGTTGTATTGCTCTGGCTAGTACTTCAAGTACTATATTGAATAGGTAGGGAGAAAGTGGGCAGCCTTGTCTAGTCCCTGATTTTAGCGGGATTGCTTCCAGCTTCTCTCCATTTATTTTAATGTTGGCTACTGGTTTGCTGTAGATTGCTTTTATTATGTTTACGTATGGGCCTTGAATTTCTGATCTTCCCAAGACTTTTATCATGAAAGGGTGTTGGATTTTGTCAAATGCTTTCTCAGCATCTAATGAGATGATCATGTGGTTTTTATCTTTTAGTTTTTTTAAATAGTGAATTACTTTGATGGATTTCTGTATATTAAACCATCCCTGTATTCCTGGGAAGAAGCCTACTTGGTCATGGTGGATCATTGTTTTGATGTGTTCTTGGATTCGGTTAGCGAGAATTTTATTGAGTATTTTTGCATAGATATTCATAAGGGAAATTGTTCTGCAGTTCTCTTTCTTTGTTGTGTCTTTATGTGGTTTAGGTATCAGCGTAATTGTGGCTACATAGAATGAATTGGGTAGCGTGCCTTCAGTTTCTATTTTGTTGAATAGTTTGTGAAGAACTGGAACTAGGTCTTCTTTGAAGGTCTGATAGAACTCTGCACTAAACCCATCTGGTCCTGGGCTTTTTCTGGTTGGGAGACTATTAATGACTGCTTCTATTTCTTTAGGAGATATAGGACAATTTAGGTCATTAATCTGATCCTGATTTAACTTTGGTACTTGGTATTTGTCTAGAAATTTGTCCATTTCATCCAGATTTTCCAATTTTTTTTGAACATAGCCTTTTGTAGAAGGATCGGGTGGTGTTTTGGATTTCCTCAGGATCTGTGGTTATGTCTCCCTTTTCATTTCTGATTTTGTTAATTAGAATGATGTCCCTGTGCCCTCTAGTGTGTCTGGCTAAGGGTTTATCTATCTTGTTGATGTTCTCAATGAACCAGCTCCTGGTTTGATTTTTTCTTTGAATAGTTCTTTTTGTTTCCACTTGGTTGATTTCACCCCTGTGTTTGATTATTTCCTGCCATCTACTCCTCTTGGGTGAATGTGCTTCCATTTGTTCTAGAGCTTTAGGTGTGCTGTCAAGCTGCTAGTGTATGCTCTCACAAGTTTCTTTTTGGAGGAACTCAGAGCTATGAGTGTACCTCTTAGGAATGCTTTCATTGTGTCCCATAAGTTTGGGTATGTTGTGGCTTCATTTTCATTAAATTCTAGAAAGTCTTCATTTTTTTACTTTATTTCTTCTTTGACTAAGGTTTCATTGAGTAGAATGTTCTTCAGTTTCCATGTGAATGTTGGTGTTCTCTTATTTATGTTGTTATTGAAGATCAGCCTTAGTCCATGGTGATCTGATAGGCTAGGACCCTGCAGTTAGGTTGGAATCATGAAAAATATGCTGAAGAATTCATACCACCCCTGGTTACAGCCAGGGTGGATGTCTAGCAGAACCTTGTGGTGCTTCCTAGAAGAGGGGGTAGCATAGAGTTGTGATCCCAGTGAATGACTTCAGGGCATCTGTGACTCCAGGGAGTGACTTCAGGGCATCTAAGGGAGCAAGGAACAGCTCTGGACCAGGGGACAGTGACAAGGTGAAGAGAATTGGATTAATGAGATGTAATGAGCTCGAATGAGATGAGTAAAGGTTTTGAGTTATGAGTGCTCAGTGCCAGCTGCAGGCACCACAGTAACTTAGTCCTTCTTGCTGTGAACAGGGATTCCAACAACTAAGAGGTCATGCCTACATTTGTCTCTGTGCGGCCTTTTGAACAGCATTTGTGTTACTTGGCTCTGAGCCCGCTTTTCCTCTAATCTGTTTATCTGTCAGGCTGGATGCTTTGTTCTCCATCTGTCCCAGGTGCATCCAGAACTTAGACCTTGTCAGTATGTTATCCTTCATGTTTTGGAGTTCACTCTTATTTCTTTGGGATTTATTGTAAGTTTTGGACACTGTTTCTAAAATAAAAGGAGTCCAGATGCTTCAGTGGCTCCATGGCTTTGTGTGTTCTCAATACTTAGAGTGCATCTGTTCCCTGCTCTCCTTACTGCTAAGCTCACAGGATTATTTAATTGTGTATGTCCTATATGACCTTAGTTTTATTTACAGCTTTGAGTCCAGCTAGGCTTCTCATTCTGGAAATATCAGTCATTGCTTTTCAACTGCTCCTCTGAGAAAAAAGTTTCAGTGCTTTCTAGAAATCATAGTACCATCCTAAATATCTGCACATAATAAAATATGTTACAGATATTAATACCAAGCATATCAGCATTCATTAACATATTTAGCATAAAAATTAAGTGTTCACTCAGTGATTGGACTCTGTAAAAATGTCTGCTACCAATTTACTCCAGATTCTGATGGAAAATATTAACATTGTTCTGTTTGTTTAATGCTTGCTTTCCTGAGGATCCCTACTTTTCTAGTCCTCTCTTCCCCTTTCCAAACTTTAAATCATATTTGAGAGCAGATTCTGATATTTGAATATGTTATTCCTTCAACTGAAGTCGACTGACATAGGAGGGAGAGGTGACTCATCTTCCACATTATCTTGGGAACTGCTATAGGAAATTAATTTAAAAGACAGGATACACTTCTGTGTAAAAGTTGGATGATCCTTATTTGGGTCTAACCTTTAAGAAGCTGAGGTAGGATACAATCATCCATCCTGGTTTTTTTAAAAATGAAGCAAACAAGCAAGCAAGCAAACAAAATAAAATAAAATGCTTACTACCTTTTGCTACTTAGTGCTGGGATAAAGTTAGGATAAACTGCTTCAGAATGTACTATTTCACAGCCTGGATCCTTACAGCAGGAATTCTCAAGACTGTAATGGTAACTGCAACTCTTAGTGGTTTATAGTTCTCCATTCCAGCCAGACATACAATGTGTATAGTTGAGATGAGTGTGTAGCATATCATGTGATAGAATGGATAGATTTTAAGGATGGATACAGAAAGAAAACCTTCACATTGGGAGTTATAAAGTTATTGTAAAAGAAAACATGCACCAATATTTAAAGACTGGAAATGTGTAAAAGTGAAAAGTATAAACTTTACAAATACCCGTGACACCGTAGAAGTCACAGTACTGTCAATCCTGGAAATAAACAGTGATTTTGGTTTGTTTTTGTTTTGATATGTTATTTTTGAGATAGAGTCTCCCTGTGTAAACCCTTGTAAAACAGTTATTGCCTCAGTCTTTCCACTGCTGATGTTGCAGGAGTGTTTCATTAATGTCTAAAGTTGTTGAGAGACATCTGAAAATCTTCTCAGCTATGCCATGGAGAGTTTTATTAAAGTTGAAGTCTCTCTCTGACAAAATCAGGGAGGATTGAGAGGCTCTGTGAGCCTCTATCTTACTGATTCCTTAAAAGCATAAGAAGGTTTCCTCAGATAAGAACTCCTCCCCTTCCCAAGCTCTGTTCTGACTCCAGCCAGAGGATGGATAGCCATGCCTCAGCATTCCTGTCTCATTTCTGTATCTCTAGGAACTCCTCTCTTTTAATCTTTCTGGATCTAGGGACCAGCCTTGTCAGGGTTAGAAGGAAAGTGGAGGACACATTGCTCACAGAGCCTCTCAATTCCTCCGTGATCTTTGTCAGTGAGAGACATGAACTGTAATAAAACTTTTCATGGCACAGCTGAGGGGGTGAATTTTTACCTTCATGTACTCACCTGGACCTCTGTGGTACACTCAGTCTCTGGGGCACCTCTGGGAAGGTGACACTTGCCAGGTCATGTTTGTATTGTGTGGATCTGTGGGGCTCTTGGATGCCATCAAACTTCAGGTTTCATGTTTTCACAGTATCAGGAGGAAGGCGGGCCATTGTAGGGCCTCAGTCTCTGAAGTACAGCTTCCTTCTTTTCCACAGTTACGACATCTGTTTTGCTCAGAAGTTATTTCCAGCTTAATTACTGTTTATTTTGAGAGGAAGGATGCGAGGTGAGAGAATGAACAGCTAACCAAGTTCTGTGCACTGAGCTTCCCACATCTCCTGACTTGTTTTCACTGTCTCAAAGTTCCAAGCTGTGTCCTGCTGGGGACCAGCTTTTGACACACAGGCCTTGCTTTTTTCCCCTCATCCCCTTCATGAAACACCAACAAAATAACTGATGCTCAGCACACTGGGATTCTGCTTCCTGAGCAAACCCCAGAAATGGATTAGGACAAGTTTAGCATCCCTTGTCTGCTGGTGTCTGTAGGTATTGAAAGTCTTTGCTATAACTGACTGCTTATTTTTAACATTGAATACATTAAATCTCATATGGGCCTTGAAATATCATGTCTTTCCAACTCTGGTCTTATTCTACAAACAATCCTTACTTATTATAAAATGTCAACAACACTTCTAAAACTTATGTGTCCTTCCATATATTTTTCATTCAGGAAACCCTGCCTATTCTGGATGCTAACTAATGTAAATAAAAGTAGGAGTAGAGCTGAGGTTAGTAATGAAAAGCCAGGGTCCTCTGCAAGAGTTAAAAGTGGACTTTACTCCTGACTCACCTCTCCAGTCCTTCCAGCAGTTGCTTAAAGAAGGTCACATGATAATTTCATTGACTGGAAGGTGACATTACCCATGGCAGGAAGTTAGAGGTAATTAAACAATGTTCATATTACTCTTATGACAATGTACCCATGAAATTCAGCCCAGAGACTGAAGGAGAGATACTGGGAGGAATTTCCAGTAGGGTTCAAGTTTGCCTGGTACCACTTTAGATGAACTTCTACTTTCTCTTGAACTTTGTTGTACTCAGGAGAACATACCTGTTACATGTAGTTTTAAAAATGTGCTACTGCCTTAGCCCAGGAGCTGTGTCCACCCTCCGACCCCCTCCCAGCTCAGCTTTGTTCCTCTGGGTTTAGGTCTGAGCACTGATCTGACTTTTCTTTCCTACTTGCCTTTGCTCCTGGAGGGGGTCACATTACCAAGAAACTCCTGTGAGATCCTTGAACCTAAATAAAAACACACTCTGCTACTTTACGTTTAGAACTTGACTCTATGCACAATTGTTGGGCACAGACACCTCCTGTCTGGAAATGCATGCCCTTATTAATTTATTGTCTTTATCTCTCCCTCTGCTCTAAAGTTAGTGGCTTGCATGAGCTAGCCCATGCCAACAGCCTCACTTCCCCAACCCTAACACGTGTCAGAGGCTGCAGGACCTAGCTGCCCAGAAGACTTACATGACAGCTCTTTGTCCTTATTCCAAAGCATGGCAGAAATGCTCTACCTCCTTTTCCTCTTGGGACCCAGAAGTCTTACCTGTACCTTCCATCCAGCAACTGCCTCCCTGCCCCCACCTTCTTTATTGACAACCCAAGAACCAATTGCAGAACAAAACCTCAGCATAGAACCTCCACTTACACATACCAGAAACACAGATTTCTGTTGCTATAGAAAGATGCATAAAAGAACTGATAAAGATATTTAGAAGGAAAATACAGTGTCAATACTATCTATTTAATACTTTTTCTTATATACAGCATCTCAATCCATCCATTAAAATGCAATAAACATTCCACATTCACTTTATTATTATAGAGATAATTATTTCTTCTGTAAGTGGTTTTGAAAAAGAGATGAACTAGAAGAAATTTGGGCCAGAGATATTGGATTCAAATTTCACCTCTGTACTTTCTATTTGTGTGTACATGTTTGTGTGTCTGTTTGTGTGTGTGTGTGCATGCATGTGTTTGTCTGTCTGTATCTAGTGTACATGTGGTGCTGGGATTAGTGCAGAATCTTGCACATGTTAAATGCAGAATTATCTCCAAATCATTTAAAAATCTTTTTAAAAATTTTTAAATTTTTTTATTTGATATTTTCTTCATTTACTTTTCAAATGTTATCCCGAAAGTTCCCTATACCCTCCCCCATCCCCTGCCCTGCTCCCCTACCCACTCATTCCCACATCTTGGCCCTGGCGTTCCCCTGTACTGGGACATATAAAGTTTGCATGACCAAGGGGCCTTTCTTTCCAATGATGGCCCACTAGGCCATCTTCTGCTACATATGCAGCTAGAGACACGAGCTCTGGGGGTACTGGTTAGTTTATATTGTTCTTCAACCTATAGGGTTGGAGACCCCTTCAGCTCTTTTGGTACTTTCTCTAGCGCCTCCATTGGGAACCCTATGTTCCTTCTAATAGCTGACTGTGAGCATCCACTTCTGTGTTTGTCAGGCACTGGCATAGCCTCACACGAGACAGCTATATCATGGCCCTTTCAGCAATATCTTGTTGGCGTATGCAATTGTGTCTGCATTTGCTGGTTGATTATGGGATGAATCACTAGCTGCAGCAGTCACTGGTTGGACCATCCTTTTGTCTCAGCTCCACACATGATCTCTGTAACTCCTTCAATGTGTGCTTTGTTCCTAATTCTAAGAAGAGGCAAAGTGTCCACACTTTGGTCTTCATTCTTCTTGAGTTTCATGTGTTTTGCAAATTGTATCGGGAATCTAAGTTTCTGGGCTAGTATCCACTTATCAGTGAGTACATGTTATGTGAGTTCTTTTGTGATTGGGTTACTTCACTCAGGAAAATACCCTCCAGGTCCATCCATTTGCCTAGGAATTTTATAAATTCATTGTTTTTAATAGCTGTGATGTCATGTGTGTGTCTTTGAGGATGACCACATGTCTTGTTGCATGTGGAGGTCAAAGGATAGTTTTCAGCAGTCAGCTCTCCTACTGTGTGGGTCACAGGGATTAAACTCAAGTCTTCAGGTTTGGCAGCAGGTGCCTTTGTCCCCAGAGCCATCTTGCTGACCCTCATGTCTCTCCTTATACTTAAAGGATTATTGAAATTATGTCAGAAACTCCAAGTTAAGGCCAGCTTGATCTACAAAGTGAGTTCCAGGACAGCAAATGTTACTAAGAAAACACTGACTCAGGAAAAAAAGGAAAGAAACAAAAGAAAAGAAATAGATATCAGAGGAAAATAGTCCTTGTTAGACCAGAAAAAATTTTTTTAAAATTTCTATCTATCTTGACATATATAATGTATAACTTAGTTTCTCTGCTCCTGGATTCCCCTATTCAATAGAAGGTATAGAGATCACTGCTTCCTCAAAAGCTCTCATTTCTATTACAGAAGAAGCATTTTCAGATTCTTTCATGTGTCAGCTGGACATCTGTATGGAGACACCATCAATCAGGACACAGAGGGAGAACAGTCATTCATCTTTCAAGGAAACCCAGTAGTGTTTCTCTTCAAGAACAAATAATAATGTCATCACATCAAATCTCATGCACACACATTTATTTACATCATTTTGCACCCAGGTTAGGAAGTTGCCTCCTAGGCTCTAGAATGAAAATTGTCTGGAATGACCACACGTGGTCACATATGAATTTTAGAAATGGCCTCAATTCATTTTATAGTAAGTAAGCATTGCTTGTGGAATAAGGCCAAGGTTGAGAAGGCACTGATAATTCAAGTGCTACATGTCATTTACTGTGCAGGAATGAAGTAATAAAAAGACCTTTACTGCTGAAGTACACAGGTAGACAAGGAACACAAAAATTTTGTTTGGAACTTCCTCAGGAAGCAGAATCCCAGGGTGCTGAGCATCATCTATTCTATTCCTAACAAGCGATGTAAGAAAGAGAAGCACTTGGTGTGTATGTGAGAGAAGTTGGTGCAGTACCAGGGAAAAGGGCTGGCACATTGGGAAGGTGAAAATAAGCCAGGAAATTGGGGAAACTCAGTACACAGAACTTGGTTAGCTGTTCATTTTCTCACCTCACATCCTTCCTCTCAAAGTAATTAAACTCTAATTAAGCTGTAAATAACTTGTGAGCAAAAGAGATGTAGTAATTATTTTAGAGAGGGCAGCTGTACTTCAGGGACTGAGGGCCTGCAGTGGCCTTCCTTCCCCCTGACACTGTGACAACATGAAACCTGAAATCTGCAGTACCTGATGGCAGCCAAGAGCCCCACATATCCAGATAGTACAAATATGACCTGAAAAGTGACACCTCAGAGCAGCTCCAGATTCTGTCTGCAGCACAGAGGTCCAGGTGAGTACATGGAGGTGAGACCTTAGATCCCTTCAGCTGTGTCATGGAGAGATTCACTAAAGCTCAAGTCTCTCTCTGATTAAGACAGGGAGTATTTAAGAGGCTCTGTGAAACTTGGGTCCTCCTAATTCCTTCTGACCCTTACAAGGCTCATCCATAGGTTTAGAAAGATCACAAGAGACAAGATCCTAGAGATACAGAAATGGGACTGAAATGCTGAGGCATGGCCATACATCCTCAGGCAGAGTCAGGACAGAGCTCTAGGTAGATCTTTGAGGTTACTTCCTTACTTTTAAAAAAGGATTCAGTAAGACAGAGAAGATTCAGATGTCTATCAAACCCTGGTGATAACCATAACACACCCCAGTAAGGTTAGCACTAGAGATTGTGAGAAGATCATTGTTCAAGGGTATCCTAGTTAACATAAGGAAACTCTGTCTCAAAAATAATGGCAAAAGAAAAGAAAAACTCTTGTGATTAGTCTCCATGTTTGCCAGTGTTGTGATTTCAACAGTGTCACAGGTTTTTGTTAAGTTTTTACTTTTCAGTTTTGATGCATGTCCATTTTTAAATATAGGCATGTTTCCTTTTACAATAACATAACTCCTAAGTTCATTGTTTTTCTTTTATACCTGTCCTCTCAATTATATCACATAATATTATACACATTTACCTTAACTATTGTCATTTTATGCCTTGTGGATATAGAGAAGTATAAGTCACTTACTGTAATAGTTATTATCACCATCTTGAGAATCCTGCTTTAAAGGATCCAGGCTATAAAAACTAGTACATCCTGAAACAGTTCATCTTAATTTTATCCCAATATTAACCAGCAAACAGCAATACTCCTTTTTGTTTTGTTTGCATACTTGCTTGCTCATTTTTTTGAAAAACATGATGAAAGGTTATAGCCTGCCTGAGGTTTTTGGGGATTCACACCATTTATGGTATCATCCAATTATCTAAACATAAGTGTATCCTGTCTTTTAAATTAATTTTTATAGCATTTCTCAAGATCATGTGGAAGATGTGTCATCTCTCCTGTCTCTGACAGTCCAGTTCAGTAGAAAGGAATCATGTATTGGAATATCAGAATCTCCTCTCAAATACAATTTAAAGTTTAGAAAGGGGAAAAGAGTACTAGAAAATGGGTAATTCCCAGGAAAGCAAGCATTAAATGAGCAGAAGAATGTTAACATTTTCTGTGAGGAGTTAGGGTGAATTATTACAGGGATTTTGACAGATCCTATTCTCTTACTAAACACTAAATAACAAGTATGTTAATAAATGCTGATGTACTTGGTACTGATATATAAAACCTATTTCATTATGTGCAGATATCTAGGATGGCACTGGCATATCTAGGATGCATCAATACAAATGATAATTACCTCTTTGACAGAGGAGCAATTGAAATGCAATTTAAAGTCATGAGGCCACCTGGACCCAAACATAGCATTATGAGAGTCACACTTTAGATCACCAAGACAGACATAAAAGCAATCCTGTGGAATCTACAGAAAGCAGAACAGGGAACAGAGGCATTCCAAGTACTCAGAAAACATAGGAACCAATAAAGACTATGAAATATCCAGATGTCTCTTATTTTAGAATAGGTGTCCAAAGCTTAACATAATCTAAGTGATGATAATGGAGTTCCTGAACATGAAGAATACTATCCCATAGAGGTCTAAGTCCTGGAGTCAGCTCAGATTGATATAGAACAAAGCAGCCTGCCTGACCCACAGGTTGGAAATGAAACAGGAGAACAAGCAGGCTGTAAAGCAAACTGACATAAATGCTGCTCCCAAGGCTCCACAGAGGCAAATGCCACCATGACCTCTCAGATGGGAGTGTCCCTACTCACAACTGTGTGCCGCAACCTACTGTGCTACATGCAGCCATATTGAGAAACCTTTACTCATAAACTACACTCATCAAATGGCAGCAGCTAACATGTCATGAAACCTCTTCCATTCCCCTCATCAGCCCCAGTTGGTGCATGGCTGCTCCATGCTTCCTTAGGTGCCCTGAGGTCATTCATTGGGGTCATAGATACCCTGAATTTGTGAGCAAAACAGATGTAGTAATTGTTTTAGAGAGGGCAGCTGTACTTCAGGGACTGCGGGCCTGCAGTGGCCTTCCTTCCCCCTGACACTGTGACAACATGAAACCTGAAGTCTGCAGTACCTGATGGCAGGTACTGCCACTGGGATCACAGCTCTATGCTAACCATCATCCTAGAAAGTACCACAGGGTTCTTCTTACCATCCTCCCAGGTTTTATCTGGTAGTTACATAAATTTTTCAACATTTCTTTTGAAGATTCAAGGTTAACTATATGGCTTGATTTGGAAACATTAAGCTATTTGATTTGACATTGAGGACTAACTTTAAAACGGACAGTGATTGGGGTAAAAAGTGGATAATTAAAATTAAAATAATAATTTCAAAAAATTAATTAACATGTAAAATAACTAGTGAATATTTATATAGAGTGAAATCATAGAATGGTCTGTATATAAACTTTTAAAACATAAGATTTAGAAGTTGGGGATTGAGAGATGGCCTACTAGTTAAGAGCACTGGTTGCTCTTCCAGAGGTCCTTAGTTCATATCCCATCTTTGAAATGGTACCTCAGTACAATCTATTATGGGATCAGAAGTTCTCTTTTGTCATGCAGACATATGCAGAAAAACAGAGCTCTCATATACATAAATAAGTAAATCTAAAGAAAAGACAGAAAATGAAGTTTTGAGGTAAATGTAAATCTAGAAGTTGTTATTTTAATAAAGATGCAAGAAGAAGGAAATATCCAACAAGAGGAGTCAGTGTGAAACATATTACTAACTCTGACAGGTGGTACAGATGTCGAGCAGCAGGGTTTCCCAGTGTCTGTGTGTGATGTGGGGAAGGAGGACAGGTTCAGCATGAGCCTCGGGCTTTGGGAATTGGGTAGGGAAATAAGATGAAATATGATGAAAAAGAGAGGAAGAAATTTTGGATGGGGAAATTTGGAGTTTAATTCAACTATGCTGACAGTTAACAAGGACAATGCACATACAGACACACACACACACACACACACACACACGTGCAGGCAGAAACACATACACACTCATATTTGAACAAGTCATTTTGCTAGTGTAGAGTTAAAAAATAAAAATTTTCTTTAAAAGTTTAGATTTGAATAGCCATTACCAAAAATCACATGCTAGAGCACACACATCATCCCAGAGTCCACAGGGAAAGGAGGAGTTTCAGGGAACTCATTTGCAACATTACATGTGTCCATGGCTGCTTCATGAATTTCACAAAATGCTATTATGCAAAATATGTTTTTCAGATCCATGTCTGGCATTACTAATACTTTTTTGAAAAAGTGTTTGCATCCCCGAAACAAGTTTTTCTACCTAGAAAGTAAAAATGGTTTTGCAGTTTATTAAGGAAACAATTTTTCTCTTCATGACAATGGTTGGCATTCTGGGGAACATGTCTGTTTCTGTGAATTATATGTTCAGTTGGTGGGGAAGCCCTGAGAAGAAACCCATACACCTTATTCTCACTCATTTGTCTTTTACAAACATCATACTTCTGCTTGCAAAAGGATTGCAAAAGACAATAACAGTTTTTGGTTTAAGAAACTTCCTGGATGACATAGGTTGTAAGATCTTTGTTTACCTGGACAGGGTAGCCCGAGGCCTTTCTATCTGTACCAGCAGTCTCCTCACTGTGGTCCAGGCCATCATCATCAGTCCCAGAGCATCTGGGTGGAGCAGACTCAGGCCAAAGTCTGCATGGCACATCCTTCCATTCTTCTCATTCTTTTGGATAATAAATGGTTTAATAAGTATGAACCTAATCCATTCCATCAAAAGTACAGGTCTGAATGTGTCACAGCTTAGCAACAGCAACAACTATTGCTATTTTATGCTAGAAAGTCAGGATATAAAATGGATTGTTCTCCCTGTCATGGTTCTGAGAGATGCAGTGTTTCAGGGTGCCATGGGAGGGGCCAGTGGCCACATGATATTTCTCCTCCACAAACACCACCAGCATGTCCTCTACCTTCAGAACTCCAAGCTTCTCTACAGAACTCCTCCTGAGCTGAGAGCTGCTCAAAGTGTCCTCCTTCTGATGCTCTGTTTTGTTTTCTTTTACTGGACTGATTGTGCTCTTTCTCTGTTTTTAAGTCTGTCACTGGGAGACAGTTTCTTGATGATAAATATTCAAAAGTTTCTGACCCTTGGTTATGCAGTCTTCAGTCCCCTCGTGCTGATTCACAGGGATGGACTTATACCTGCATGTTGGCATGGTCAGTGAAGAGAAACTAAAAAGATTTCTGTCCTTTATTTGTTTAATTAGTATGAAAGTACTCTCAGTTTTATATTATTGTGGGTAAGCCAATATTCCACAAGCAGTGTAAGCTTGTGTTTATTCTAAAACAATCTTTCTGGTGACTCAAGCCTTTTACTGAGTGTAATCTTAATAAATTATAATGATACTGCAATTTTATTGTTTGTATTGTTACCGTTATAAAAGGACTTTATATTTTAAACTTTTCTATATTTGTTTTCATTTGTTGTGTATCAAGAGTTTGCATACATGTGTTTCTGTGTAGCACATTTATGCCTGGAGCCTGCATCTGCTGGAGGAGATCATCAAATGCCCTGTGACTGACTGGCATTAAACACATGGCTCTGAAAAACAATGATTGTTAGAAATTGTGCCTGTGCTCTTCCTAAGAACAGCCATTGCCCTTAAGTGCTAAGCCATCTTTCCAGCACCAAGAAAGTAGCTTTAGTGAGGAGTTTTAATTCTGGTTTTATTACTAATATTACTGGAAGCATGCAGGTGAATTTGGTAGATCTTATCAAAATTCATAGTGATTAAGCCATGTTCATCTAATCCTTATCTTGTATCTGACCTTGTGATTGTTAAATGTTACTACTATGTGGCTATTTTAGGCTACTTCATCGAGTCTGTAAGTATCGATCCCCAGAATCTATTTTACTAGATTGTGAAAGAATGACATATACTGTATATTAAGTCAGTAGGAACCCAATGCAATAATCACAGAACTTCAATGCCCTGAAATATGGTATTGGTGCTACATTCATGAAGGTTTTCTTCAGGAATAAAAACTGCAGATAAGGGACACACTAGATAGCAAATACACAGTAAAGTTTCATTTTACATCTAACTATAGCTTCTATTTTGTTTTTAAAATGTGGAGTTGTCTTTTATAATTGAAGTAGACCAAGGCTTGTCTGCACCTGCTCATTGTTAATGCCCAGGTTGATCTCCATAATACCACCCAACTCTTTATCATCAAAGAGCTGCAAAAGGATCTGAGTCTGATGATGATGGTTAGATGTGCCAGAAAGAAAGGAAAGATAAAGATTAAAGATGTCACTGATGTGAGACAAAATGTTCATCTACATTGGAGATTGCAGAGAATAAGTGTGCACCTACACACTGTGATCCAAAGGTCATTTGGGACCATGTGTCCTCTCCCCTCCTGGCCTGGGTAAAAAGAGCAGCACTGGTGGTAGTGGATCCAGTGCGCTGCTACATAGGACTCTTCATTGTCTGAGGAGCAGTGAAGGTTTGGGAGGAGCTGTTGGCATTATATTAGAAATGCTTCTATTACTCTTTACTCTGGCATTGCTCATCTGTTTATTAAAATTACACCTTATGGATGAGCAGGACTGTTTACCTGTGTATCCAGCACTTGGGAGGCAGAGGCAAGAGGACTGCAACTTTGAAGCCACCCAGATCCTACTTGTGAGACTTTGTGTCTTGTGTTTGTTTAAAGGAAAAGATAATAAAATAGCTATATGTCCTTACAGATGAATAAAACTTCCCTAATTTTGTGAAACAGATGCTTATCAAGATCTAAGATTCATAGAGAACAAGAAAATAAATTAAGTACACATTAAAGTAGACAAAATACCAAATGTTCATATCATAGAAAAGTTAATGAAAGCTGCGAGACAGAAAGACAAAGTTACTTACAAAAACGTATCAAACCAAAATAACTGATTTCTCTATGGAGACTCCTATCAGAAAGACTCAGATCAGTGCTATGCAAGTTTTGAAAGAACACAGCTTTCAACCCAGACAACTATACCCAACAAAATGGTTAATCATAATTGAAGGAGAAAGAAATGCTTTCCATATTAAAAACAGATTCAATCAATGTTTAGCACTAAGCCAGCAGAGGATCTGGAAGGAATACTTAAGACTGATGGGAAGATTAAATACACTCAAGAGATCCAGAATATTTTATTAAAAGAGGTGTAATGAACCACTGCAAACCAACTAATTGCAGAAATTAGTGCACATTTTCAATAACAATGATGAATATTTACAACCCCAATAAAGAGGCACAGAGTAATAGATTGGATTAGAGAACAGTATCCATCTTTTTATAGCCTCACAAAACACACCTTGCCATTTGCTATATATCACTTTAGTATAACAGGATGGAACATGTGTTAGAAGAAAATGGACCCAAGAAGCAAGCAGGCATAAGTGTTTTCATATCTGACATTATAGGCTTCAAAACCAAAATTACTCAGAAGAGCTAATTTGAAAGGAACTGCATACTCATTAAGTGGAATATTGACCAAGAGGACAGTTCATTTGTAAACATTCACGTGCTAAATGTAGGTACTCAAGTTTTAAAAGAAACTTAAAATCACATATTGATCTTCACAGAGTGACAGTGGATGCCTTATTACCACTCTCTCTGTCATCCAGATAAATCTAAACAGAAAAACACTGTAGGCAAATAAAGCCATAAACCTAATGGCCATCATTGGGAAGAGAGGCCCCTTGGTCTTACAAACTTTATATGCCCCAGTACAGGGGAACACCAGGGCCAAGAAGTGGGAGTGGGTGGGTAGGGGATCAGGGCGGGGGGTGGGGGAGGGTATAGGGGACATTCGGGATAGCATTTGAAATGTAAATGAAGAAAATATCTAATAAATAATTGGAAAAAAGAGAAATGTTTATAAACCATTCCATCTAACACTAAAGAATGTACTTTCTTCTCAGAAGCACATGGAACTTTCTCTAAAACTACACACTAAGACAAAAAGCAACCCTCAACAGAATTTTAGGAGCATTGGATTAAAGCTAGATAGCAATAACAACAGCAGACACAGCAGTAAGTATACAAACACATGGAAACTGGACAACTCACTACTGAATGAAAAGTGGGTTAAGACAGAAACCAAGAATGAGAAAAGAAACATTTTAGAGTTGAATGAAAATAAAAATATAACATACCCAAACGGTGACTTTTGGGGGATCAGAGTGTGTTTTGTCTTGTTTTTATTGAAAATAGATTCTTCTCTCATACACTGCATACAGTGCAATAGTGGAACTTCCTCCCTCCACTCTTCCCAGCTCCCCTGCTCCTAACACCTCCCTGTACCTCAGATCAATTTCCCCTCCATTTTCACATAGTCTTTCCTATAGGATACTCTCAAGAATGCATTTTCTTAGTTTAGATTACTCTTCCCAGATAAGTCCAGCATGTGGCAACATGACAGGAAACTAAACAACACACTGGCATTCCCTGACCAATTTTCAAACAGCTGTTCCATGAAAGAGGAAGAGTCTCTTGCTCTAGCAAATGTCCTGCTTATCTTTCTGTGGAAAGAAGGTGTTGTGGATGTTTTAAGTTTGGTGAGCTTCCCTAGGCTTGTGAGTCTCCTTGATTTATCTAGGAGGGAATAATTAAACCTGAAGAAAACAGCTATGCAGCAATGCCCCATGATGCAATCTGGTGGTGTGAGGTACTTTCATAGAAGTTTGTGCAGGAGTGGTGGCTAGGTTGTGAGTTGGAGTCTCCTTTAGATTATCAAACTGACATAGCATCCTTTGAAGAAGAAATTTATCCCTTGTACTTCCTGGGACCATCATTAATGGTCTTTAATGCACTTGAAATTGTATTATTAATTCACTTATCCTTATAAGGTTCCCTAGCACTTTAGAAACAACACCATTAATGACCAGAGGAGACCCCTCTGCTGTTGAGAGTTAGCTGCTCTCACTGGTCAGCTCCACTCTGACCTGTAAGCTGAACCCAGATGAATGAGTTCTCCTGGCATCCTCCTTTCTCCTTTCCCCCATGCACATTGTTGCTGGGGAGCATGTGGGACATACTATAGAAGCATGCTTTACAGATTCAATGAGTTGAGATAACATTCTCTTTATGTGAACCAGCAGCAGGTATTTTTTTTCAACTTTTATTAGATATTTTCTTCATTTACATTTCAAGTGTTATCCAGAAAGTTCCCTATATTCTCCCCTCTCCT
>LR752628.1:27338-59959 GCA_902729485.2 Mus minutoides
GAACCCTGTGTTCCATCTAATAGCTGACCGTGAGCTTCCACCTCCATGTTTGCCAGGCATTGGTATATTTTCCCCTGAGACCGCTATATCCGGGCCCTTTCAGCACCATCTTGCTGGCATATGCTATAGTGTCTATGTTTGGTGACTGATTGTGGGATGGATCCCTGGCAGCCGCAGTCGTTGGGTCCATCCTTTGGATCCAGCAGCAGGTATTTAAGAATGCTTTATAGACCCATCTTCAACCCCAATCCTCTCCTCACCCCCATCTTTGGACCTGTGGCTTGGGGCCAAGGTGGAAGACACCTAAATGACAGTATGATGGACAAATATGTGATGGATACATGGGAAAGACAGAGTACATGGTGGGGAGATGGGAGAGAAAGAGAAACAGAGACCAGTTTGTGCTCTATGGAGAGAGGAGGAACTAGCAATATGAAGATGCTAAAGAAAAGGCCCATAATGAGGAGCCTGTGCAGCCACTTGGGGATATGATGATTTTTCTGTTTGTGCTGCAGCTGAGGGCCATGTCGAATAGTTGGAATCTTTTTGATGCCATGGTCTCTGAGAGACATTTAGTAACTCATTGTCTGCGCTTTTGCCTGGGGTCATTAATGTCCAGGGGCCATTCTGCTCCCTGATAAACTGCTCACAGTGGCTTACGCTGCTATCTGGGGTCATGGTGACATCCAGACACAGGCTGCCTCCAAGGGTTATGACCACAGGGTCTCTATGACTCTGGACAAATACAGGAAAACTGAGAGGAGTCATCTGTAAGGTTCCAGTATTGATGGTATAGCAGATGCCAGAGGTCTTGAGTCAGACCTATGACTCATTATTATGAACATTTGCAAGTTAAGATATTTTGGCAAAGGGATTTACACACCACAGCTCCCAGTACCACTACAATGAATGAATGTGAGATAGAGAGGCAGGAGAGACTGCTGAGTAGAGTGGTATAAGTGAGGCAGATCTGGAGATGCAAGGGCAGTGACAGGAGGAGAAAAGGCTGCAGGTGATAAAGGAGTATGTCACATCCAGAGGTGTTGGGGAGACTTTTAATTTTAACTGATTATTTTCCTTTGGGGGTGAGGTTACAAGGGGCTGAGGATATAGAATGGTGGGAAATTAGTAGGATTTGATGCATCATGTGAAACTCCAAATCAATCAGTAAAAATTATGTTAAGAATCATTTTCTAGGCTCCTTCTTCTTTACATGCTTGCCTTGTGGGACTAAGCAACTGCTAGATCTTTGTACTTCTATTCACAGCCTTTACTGACAATTGTTGGGTTGTTGGACTACAGACTTATGGCCACCAGGAGCTGATCCTGTGCCACAACGATACATATCCCAATACCATTGGAAGAGAATTGACCTCCCAGGAATGCAGACACACCTGTGAGCACAGGTAAGAACACTACTTCTGTTCAAATTCTTGGCCCAAGAGCGACCCACCCAGAGTCACCAGTGGAAAAAGGACAGCATTTTCAACAAATGGTGCTGGCACAACTGGCGGTTATCATGTAGAAGAATGGGAATTGACCCATTCTTATCCCCTTGTACAAAGCTTAAGTCTAAGTGGATCAAAGACCTCCACATAAAACCAGAGACACTGAAATTTATAGAGGAGAAAGTGGGGAAAACCCTTGAAGGTGTGGGCACAGGAGAAAGATTCCTAAACAGAACAGCAATGGCCTGTGCGGTCCGATCAAGAATTGACAAATGGGACCTTATGAAATTGCAAAGCTTCTGTAAGGCAAAAGACACAGTCAGCAAGACAAAAGGCCACCAACAGATTGGGAAAGGATTTTTACCAATCCTAAATTTGATAGGGGACTAATATCCAACATCTACAAAGAGCTAAAGAAGCTGGACTCCAGAAAAACGAATATCCCCATTAAAAAATGGGGTACATCTGGGTCCTTTCAGCACTATCTTGCTGGCATATGCTATAGTGTCTATGTTTGGTGGCTGAAATGTAAATGAAGAAAATATCTAATAAAAGTTGGAAAAAAATGGGGTACAGAGCTAAACAAAGAATTCTCAACTGAGGAATTTCGAATTGCTGAGAAACATCTGAAAAAATGTTCAACATCCTTAATTATCAGGGAAATGCAAATCAAAACAACCCCGAGATTCCACCTCACACCAGTCAGAATGGCTAAGATCAAAAATTCAGGTGACAGCAGATGCTGGCGAGGATGTGGAGAAAGGAACACTCTTCCATTGCTGGTGGGATTGCAAGCTTGTACAACCACTCTGGAAGTCAGTCTGGCGTTTTCTCAGAAAATTGGACATAGTACTACTGAAAGATCCTGCAATACCTCTCCTGGGCATATACCCAGAAGATGTTCCAACTGTTAAAAAGGACACATGTTCCACTATGTTCATAGCAGCCTTATTTATAATAGCCAGAAGTTGGAAAGAACCCAGATGTCCCTGAACATAGGAATGGATACAGAAAATGTGGTACATTTACACAATGGAGTACTATTCTGCTATTTAAAAATGAATTTATGAAATTCTTGGGCAAATGGATGAATCTGGAGGACATAATCCTTAGTGAGGTAACCCAATTACAAAAGAAGTCATTGGACATGCACTCACTGATAAATGGATATTAGCCCAGAAACTTAGAATACCCAAGATACGATCTGCAAAACACAAGAAAATCAAGAAGGAAGACCAGCGTTTGGATAATTCATTCCTCCTTTGATTAGGAAACAAAATACCCATGTAAGGAGTTACAGAGACAAAGTTTAGAGCTAAGATGAAAAAAATGAACCATACACAGACTAACCCAACAGGGATCCATCCCATAATAAGTCATTAAACTCAGACACTATTGCATAGGACAGCAAATGTTTACTGAAGGGACCCTGATATAGCTGACTCCCACAGAAGTGGATGCTCACAGTCATCTATAAGAGGGAGCATGGGGCCCACATTGGAGAAGCTAGAGATAGAACCCCAGGAGCTGAAGGGGTCTGCAACCCTAGAAGAGGAAGAACAATATGAACTAATCAGAACCCCCGAACATGTGTCTCTAGCTCCATATGTAGCAGAAGATGGCCTAGTCGGCCATCATTGGGAGGAGAGCCCCCTTGGTACTGCAAACTTTATATGCCCCAATACAGGGGAATGCCAGGGCCAAGAAGTGGGAGTCGGTGGGCAGGGGAGCAGGGAGGGGCAGGGGGAGGGGATTTTCGGGATAGCAGTTGAAATGTAAATTAAGAAAATATCTAATAAAAAATACTTAGTAAAATTAAAAAAAAAAAAAAAGATCATCCATCATGCCCAAGTAGACTTCATCCCAGGGATGCAGGGATGGCTTAATATATGGAAATCCATCAACGTAATTCACTATATAAACAAACTCAAAGACAAAAACCACATGATCATCTCATTAGATGCTGAGAAAGCATTTGACAAAATCCAACACACTTTCATGATGAAAATCTTGGAAAAATCAGGAATTCAAGGCCCATACCTAAACATAATAAAACCAATTTACAACAAACCAGTAGCCAACATCAAACTAAATGGAGAGAAACTTGAAACAATCCCATTACAATCAGGGACTAGACAAGGCTGTCCACTTTCTCCCTATCTATTCAATATAGTACTTGAAGTCCTAGCCAGAGCACTTAGACAAGAAAAGGAGATCAAGGGATTCACACTGGAAAGGAAGAAGTCAAAATATCACTCTTTGCAGATGATATGATAGTATATATATAAGTGACCCTAAAAATTCCACCAGAGAACTCCTAAACCTGATAAACAGCTCCAGTGCAGTAGCTGGATATAAAATTAACTCAAACAAATCAATGGCCTTTCTCTACACAAAGGATAAATGGGCTGAGAAAGAAATTAGGGAAACAACACCCTTCACAATAGTCACAAATAATATAACTCTAACTAAGGAAGTGAAAGATCTGTATGATAAGAACTTCAAGTCTTTGAAGAAAGAAATTGAAGAAGATCTCAGAAGATGGAAAGATCTCCCATTCTCATGGATTGGCAAGATTAATATAGTCAAAATGGCTATCCTCCCAAAAGCAATCTACAGATTCAATGCAGTCCCCATCAAAATTCCAACTCAATTCTTCACTGAGTTAGAAAGGGCAATTTGCAAATTCATCTGGAATAACGAAAAACCTAGGATAGCAAAAACTATTCTCAACAATAAAATAACCTCTGGTGGAATCACTATGCCTGACCTCAAGCTGTACTACAGAGCAATTGTGATAAAAACTGCATGGTACTGGTACAGCGACAGACAGGTAGATCAATGGAATAGGATTGAAGACCCAGAAATGAAACCACACACCTATGGTCACTTGATCTTTGACAAGGGAGCTAAACCATCCAGTTTAAAAAAGACAGCATTTTCAATAAATTTTGCGGGCACAAGTAGCAGTTATCATGTAGAAGAATGTGATCTTTGTTTAGTGCATTTGGTGTTTAGATTATTATGTGTCAGGAGGAATTCCTTTTCTGGTCCAGTCTATTTGGAGTTCTTTAGGCTTCTTGTACAGAACTCATAGATCCCTATGAACATAGGCATCTCTTTTTTTAGGTTAGGGAATGTTTCTTCTCTAATTTTGTTGAAGATATTTACTGGCCCTCTAAGTTGAAAACTTTCATTTTCATCCAAACCTATTATCCTTATGTTTGGTCTTCTCATTGTGTCCTGGATTTCCTGGATGTTTTGAGTCAGGATCTTTTTGCATTTTGCATTTTCTTTGATTGTTGTGTACATGTTTTCTATGGAATCTTCTTTGCTTGAGATTCTCTCTTCCATCTCTCCTATTCTGTTGGTGATGCTTGCATCTATGGCTCCTGATTTCTTTCCTAGGCTTTCTATCTCCAGAGTTGTCTCCCTTTGTGATTTCTTTATTGTTTCTACTTCCATTTTTAGATCCTGGATGGTTTTGTTTGATTCCTTCACCTGTTTACCTCTGTTCTCCTGTAATTCTTTAAGGGATTTTTGTGTTTCCCCTTTAACACTTCTACATGTTTAGCTCTGTTCTTTTGTATTTCTTTAAGGGAGTTATTAATGCCCTTCTGAAAAATTCTCTACCAGCATTATGAGATATTATTTTAAATCTGAATCTTGCTTTTCTGTTATGTTGGGGTATCCAGGACTCGCTGTGGTGAGAGTACTGGGTTCTGATGGTGCCAAGTAGTCTTGGTTTCTGTTGGTAAGGGTCTTATGTTTGCCTTTTGCCATCTGGTAATCTCTGGTATTTGATGTTCTAGCTTTCTCTGGCTGGAGCTTTTTCCTTCTGTGAGCCTGTATCAGCATTCCTAGGGGACCAGATCTCTCCTGGAAAGACCAGTGCACAGAGCCCTGCTGAACAGCCCCACCTCTTGACTGCAGATGTAGGCCTGTAGGACCGAGTACCAGCAGCTCTGTTGTTTCTGAGGCCCATACTCTCCTGCGTGGACCCACCTTAGAGAGACACTGGAGAGAAAATGGCAATCTCCCCTGTGTCCAGTGGTCAGAGCACTCCCCGGAGGAAGTACTCCTCTGGTGGTGAAGGTACACAGAGGACTGAGGATAAGCTCTACCTCCTGGCTGTGGATGTAGGTCTGTAGGCCCATTGAACTGTGTCCCAGAAGTCAAAATATCAGTTTTAAGAAATAAGACCATTTTCTTGGTGCTGGGGAGATGGCTGAGTAGTTAAGAGTACTTGTTTTCCAGAGGACTCAGGTTCAATTAAAAGCAACTGCATTGGTTCAGTACAATCCCTCTAACTCCAGTCACTCACAGGTCATGTGATGCTATTTTCCAGACTCTACAGTCCTCTTGTTAACTGTCAGCATAGCTGAATTGCACTCCAGATTTTTCCAACCAAACTTTCTCCCTCTGTTTCCTACTGTATTTTATCACATTGGTCATCCAATCCCCAAAGTTTCAGGCTTCTTTCTTATTTTCATTTTGATCAGGTGTAACAATTTCTAGATTTGCATTTTGCTACAAAGCTGTATAATGACAATTTCTACATCTTAATATTTAAATTTTTATACTCACCATTCTGTGATTTCACTCTATATAAATTTTCACTAGTTATTTTTTAAACATATTCCTGAGTGTCAAGTCAAATCGAATAACTTTTCTGTCTAGGACCCTGCAGTTAAGTCAGAATCATGAAAAATATGCTGAAGGATTCATACTATCCCTGGTTACAGCCAGGGTGGATGTCTAGCAGAACCTTGTGGTGCTTCCTAGGAGAGGGGATAGCATAGAGTTGTGATCCCAGTGAGTGACTTCAGGCCATCTGTGACTCCAGTGACCTCAGGACATCTAAGGGAGCAAGGAGCAGCCCTGGACCAGGGGACAGTGACAAGGTGAAGAGAATTGGACTAATGACTGTTATGTGCTGCCATGAGATGAATGAAATTTTGAGTTTTGAGTGCTCAGTGCCAGCTGCATATAACACAGTAACTTAGACTTTATTGCTGTGAGCAGGGATTTCAACATCTAAGAGGTCATGCCTACATTTGCCTCTGTGGTGCCATTTGAACAGCATTTGTGTTACTTGGCTCTGTTCTTAATTCTAGGAAGGGGTGACGCGTCCACATTTTGATCTTCCTTCTTCTTGAGTATCATGTGTTTAGTAAATTGTATTTTGGGTAGTCTAGGTTTCTGGGCTAATATCCACATATCAGTGAATACATGTTATGTGAGTTCTTTTGTGAATGGGTTACTTCACTCAGGATGATGGCCTCCAGATCCAACCATTTGCCTAGGAATTTCGTATATTTATTGTTTTTAATAGCTGAGTAGTACTCCATTGTGTAAATATACCAAATTTTTGTATCCATTCCTCTGTTGAGGGACATCTGGGTTCTTTCCAGTTTCTGGCTATTATGAATAGGGCTGCTATGAACATAGTGGAACATGTGTCCTTGTTACCAGATGGAATATCTTCTGGATATATGCCCAGTAGAGGTATTGCAGGATCTTCCGGTAGTACTATGTCCAATTTTCTGAGGAACCGCCAGACTGATTTCCAGTCCACTCCCATTTCTTAGGGATTTATGGTAAGCTTTGGACACTGTTTCTAAAATAAGAGGAGTCCAGATGCTTCAGTGGCTCCATGGTTTTGTGTGTTCTCAATACTTAGAGTGTATCTGTTCCCTGCCTCTCCTTACTGCTAAGCTCACAGGATTATTTAATTGTGTATGTCCTATATGATATTAGCATTGTTTACAGTTTTGGGTCCAGGTAGCCTCCTCACTCTGGATATTTGGTCATTGCCTTTCAACTGCTCCTCTGACCAAGAAATCACAATACCATCCTAAATATCTACACATAATGAAATATGCTACAGATATTAATACCAAGCATATCAGCATTCATTAACATATTTAGCATAAAAATTAAGTGTTCACTCAGTGATTGGACTCTGTAAAAACCCCTGCTTTCAATTCACTCCAGATTCTGATGGAAATTATTAATATTGTTCTGTTTGTTTAATGCCTGCTTTCCTGGGGATTCCTACTTTTCTAGTCCTCTCTTCCCATTTCCAAACTTCAAATCATATTTGAGAGCAGATTCTGATATTTGAATATGTTATTTCTTCAACTGAAGTCGACCAACATAGGAGGGACAGGTGACTGATCTTCCACATTATCTTCGGTACTGCTATAGAAAATTAATTTAAAAGACAGGATACACTTCTGTTTAAAAGTTGGATGATCCTTATTTGGATATAACCTTTAAGAAGCTAAGGTAGGATACAATCATCCAATCTGGTTTTCTAAAATGAAGCAAGCAAACAACCAAACCAAACAAAACAAAACACTTACTACCCTTTGCTGCTTAGTGCTTGGATAAAGTTAAGATGAGCTCCTTCAGGATATACCAATTCACAGCCTGGATCCTTACAGCAGGAATTCTTAAGATTGTAGTTGTAACTGAAACTCTTAGTGGTTTTCAGTTCTTCATTCCAGCCATACATTCAATGTGTATAGTTGAGGTGAGTGTGTAGGATATCATGTGATAGAATGGATAGATTTCAAGGATGGATACAGAAGGAAAACCTTCACATTGGGAGTTATAAAGTTATTGTAAAAGAAAACATGTACCAATATCTGAAGACTGGAATTATGCAAAAGTGAAAAGTATAAACTTTATAAATACCTGTGACACTGTTGAGGTCACGGTGCTGTCAATCCTAGAACTAAACACTGATTTTTTTTTTCTTTTTGTCATGTTTATTTTGAGACAGAGTCTCCCTATGTAAACCCTTGACAAACAGTTATGGCCTTAGTCTTTCCACTGCGGATGTTGCAAGACTGTTTAATTAATGTCTCAATTTATTGATAGACATCTGAAAATCTTCTCTATCTTACTGTTTCCTTAAAAGCATAAGAAGGTAACCTCAGATAAAGGACCCCCCCCCCCCCGAGCTCTCTGTCCTGACTTCAGCCAGAGGATGGATAGAAATACCTCAGCATTTCTGTCCCATTTCTGAATCTCTAGGAAGTCATCTCCTTTATCTTTCTGGACCCAGGGACCAGCCTTGCCAGGGTTAGAAGGAAAGTGGAGGACCCAAGGCTCACAGAGCTTCTCAATTCCTCCCTGATTTTGTCAGTGAGAGACATCGACTTTAATAAAACTTTTCATGGTACAGCTGAGGGGATGAAGTTCTTACCTTCATGTACTCACCTGGACCTCTGTGGTGCACCCAGGCTCTGGGGCACTTCTGGGAAGGTGACACTTGCCAGGTCATGTTTGTAATGTCTGGATCTGTGGGGATCTTGGCTGCCATCAGGTATTTCAAACTTTAGGCTTCATGTTTTTACAGTGTGTCCCCTTCCGTCCGGTGACGTCCCGGAGTCAGGGACTTCATGTCGAAGGGAGATAGGGTGTCAATACTGTAGACAAACCGAGTCTTCAATGAAGATCGAATTAATGACAAATTAACAAAACTCTCCTTCCTAAACTCCACTCTTTTAATTGTTGATTGGCTCACAAACAAATGACTCAAAGGACGTAGAACAAAAGTGCGTCTCAAAGTTCCATTGTGTGTCCTGGCTGGGGACCAGCTTCTGACACACAGGCCTTGCTTTTCCTTCTCAAATCCCTTATTAGATAGTAGCAAAATCAGTGTTGTTCAGCACCTTGGGATTCTGCTTCCTGAGCAAATCCCAGATATGCATAAGGACAAGTTTAGCATTCCTTGTCTACTGGTATCTGCAGGTATTGAAAGTCTTTGCTATAACTGACTGCTTATTTTTAACATTGAATACATTAAATCTCATATGGGCCTTGAAATACCATGCCTTTCCAACTTTGGTCTTATTCTAAAAACAATCCTTACTTATAGTAAAACTTCAACAACACTTCTAAAACTTATGTGTCCTTCCATATATTTTCCATTCAGGTGCCTAGGAAGCACTGCCTATCCTAGATGCAAACCAATGTAAATAAATGTAGGAGTAGAGATGAGGATAGAAATGAAAAGGCAGGTTCCTCTGCAAGAGTTAAAAGTGCACTTTACTCCTAAATCATCTCTCCAGTCCTTCCAGCAATACTTTAAAGAAGGTCACATGAAAATGTCATTGACTGGAAGGTGACATTATCTATGGCAGGAAGTTAGAGGTAATTAACAATATTCATATTACTCTTATGACAATGTACCCATGAAACAGCCCAGAGACTGAAGGAGAGATACTACAAGGGATTTCCAGTAGGGTTCAAGTTTGCCTGGTACCCTTCTAGATGAACTTCTACTTTCTCCTGAGCTTTGGTGTACTCAGGAGAACATACCTGTTGTGTGTAGTTTTATTTATGTCTTATTTGTGTGTCTGTGAGTGTGACTACATGTCTTGTTGTATGTGGAGGTCAGAGGATAGTTTTCAGGAGTCAGCTCTCCTTCTACTATGAGGGTCCCAGGGATTAAATTCATGTCCTCAGGCTTGGCAGGTGTCTTTACTCCTAGAGCCATTTTACTGACCCTCATGTCTCTCCTTATTGAAAATTATATCAGAAACTAATAGTACTCTATTAACCTTAATAAAATAAGTTGTTATTATATAAAATGAAAGTCCTTTATTACAAGGCATACAAAATAAAAATCTTAAACTAAAGTGGATTTTATTTTAAATTATTCTCAATACACCATGGTCAACTTCACAGAAAGACAGAGGAAATATTATTGACCAACGATGATAATCATAAAACTGTCTATATCCAGTTTGTCTAGTTATAAAATTTTGCAGCGATTACTGCCCACTGCAAAGAATATTCTGTGACTAAAACATAACATATATCAATTCTAACCAATGGGCATAAATATAAGTTTTTAGAATTTATTTTATAATTTGACATACACATCATGTCCATTTTGCAAGAGAAAGCTATAGCCTCTTCATTCAGTCTATTGACATCCCATCTTTGAGAAAGGCTTCTGACCAGGTTTATGGGATCAGATGTGAATTCCATCCCTCTGTGTTGGTTTTAAATCCAACAAGAAAGTATCCATTGCCTCCATATCAGTCATGCCTTTATTACAACTGTGAGCATGTCTTATGTGTCAGGTTGTTTGTCTGGCATGCTTGATCTGTAGATGAGGGCAAATGGTGCTGCACAAACTGGATATCTGGTTCTTCTTGGAGAAGAACCAAGCTATGTCTGTATGTCTTGCCCTTCATGAATATAGACTCTCAGTGGACGAAAGACCTTAATGTGAGACAAGGACATGGTCTGCTGTGGAAGATTTAAAGATCATCTCAGGAAATGCAGACCTGCAGGATTGGGGTGAAACAGATTGTGGCACTTTCTAAAAGCACATCCTCTAAAAGGATGAAGCAGTCAGGTTCACAGCCTGCCAAGTGCCTTCCTTACAAATGTGTGCCACTCACTTAAATGCCTGGTGGGGTGGCTGTTGCCTGCAATTCTAGTCCCAGAAACCAGGGTCAGGCTCTCCCTAGAGGAACTTGGTATTGAAATTAACCAATTTGTGTGCTCTGTGTTTGACTGAAAGATCCTGGACTTCAATAAAGTGGAACATGATGGTGAATTTCTGTCATCAGCATCAGTTTCAGGTCTGCAGGTGAGCACAAATGTACACGTACACAACCCCATAGACAATTGGGCCCACCTACTCACAAGATATGTACATATATTCAAAACACTCAACAATGGGATTTCTAAAAAGAAATCATAAGTGCATTGGCTCCTTAAGGAAGTTAAGAAACAAACTAACAAAGCAAATGGATTTATGTATTGTTTGGCTAAACTCAGAAGATAAAGAGTCCTCCTTTCTCCTCCTCTTCTCAGTATCAGTGCCACAATTTTATAATAGAAAGAAAATTCAGGCAAGGTGTAATATCATCAGAGTTGTATGAAGCCTCTGTGGAGAGGCAAGTTTGTTCTCTGACAGTGATAGGGCTTCAGGCTTTCTCCTTCTTTGGGGTGGGACTGACTCCTGGACAGTGTTCATTCTTTGGGATTATTGTAACAGTACTCTAATAGTGAAAAGTGGGGTCCATCTGTTTCTCTTTAGAATATCTTCTGTCCTGGCAGGACAGTTAAGTCCCTGTTGGTCTTTCCCTGTTGGTCTCATGCTCATGGCTCCTGGGAGAACCCATGACAAATAGGAAGTACTGAGGTGACATGGTAACCATGGAAGCACATAGAGGGGGATATACATGTGGCCAACAGTTATTTGCTCCTTCTTTATTTGCTTCGCCAGCTTCCTGGCAATAAAATCATCCTTGGGATGACTACAGACCACCCTCTTGAGGACCTGGGATCAGGATGATTTCTGGTCTCTTGGGGTCCTCCTGGGCTTGAGACTGTGGAAGTCACAAAGCTCCCAATGTACTTCACCTTCTTATGGACATGCTGAGGGTTCCAGCAAGCATATCCCCTCTGTACCCTCACAACCTTGGTCTCATTTTCCTTAGCTCATCAAGGTGTGTCTGCACAGCATCAGGGAAGATTGGGTCAGGTATGCAAGTGGGAAAGGGGGCCTAGCAATCACTGGATATTCAGTGGAGGCCATATTGAGTCACTTGGAGTGGAAAGTCCAGTGTTTATAATCTATGATCAAGGTTTTAACCCACCAATGAGCCAGTGAGCCTTGGGCTACAGCATGAGAGTAAACAGAACCCAAAAAGCATAATTTCTGAGAGGTCATTTTCCATAGCTTCTTGTACTAGCACTATAAGTTCTAATAGTTACAGTTGGTCAGCATCATTGACATGTCATTTTTCATTCTAGAATCTAGCAATGTCACACAGTTGGTGACCAAGTCTGCTCTGTTGTAGTGAACTTGCTAGTCTCACTGTCACCTTCACTCTGCCGTATTAGCTCACCTCAGATGACGGGCATTTCCTCATCTCCACCTAAGCTTTTGTGTTTCATGCTCTGGCTTTGGAAAAAATGCAATAGTAATTTCTGACAGAAGCATTGCCTCTAGCACTTCCCCAGTGCAAATGAAAGGACAAAGTCACATGACAGGGATGGTAGAATAGGAAAATTATAGGAGTTTACTTTCAACCTCCCTAGAAATCTTCAACAGGTCTTAAGACTGTTCAGTGCCAGACTTCTTTTTCTTTTTTTTTTTGGTTTTTTTGAGACAGGGTTTCTCTGTATAGCCCTGTCAGACTTCTTAAGAAAAGAAAATTTATTACCATAATATTTAATATTTAATTTAATATTTAATTGTGATAATTATGATGTTATAGCAAATGACAGTTTGGGAAGGAAGGATATTGTAATCCCAGCATTTGGGGTGCTGTTACCTCAAGATCAGCTTGTGCTGCATACAGACTGTCAGTTCAACCTACACTGGATAGTTAACACTATGTTCCCACATCTACAATTCATTATGGGAAAGCAACATACAATGTATACATCTTTAGCTCATAGAGAGTAGATGTAGAATGCACTTTCTACACTTTTTAGTGGGCATGCAAGACATTAGGAGAATGGATATATCTACTGATAAGAACATAGGGACTGAAACTAACATAACCAAGTTCTAGAAACACTTTAATATTTAGTAAAATAGACTCATGTGTCACTGTGAAACCTTGGTAAAAGGAGAGAATGAAATCAACCCAGTAGAAGAAAAGAAAACAGGTCATAAGAATGAGAACACTCCATGTAGCTCTGATTTCAGGAGGGGAGTTGTTTGCAGACCTGGAGCTATAAAGGTAGAGGACACGCTTGTGATGCTTATACAGATGGAGAGCCATGGACCCACTGCTCCAGCCCATGAGACTCTGAAAGATAACATCACGAAGAGTCATGAGAGAGAGGAAAAGCCACTTGATGATATTTCTTGATTGGAGCATATAGCAGTGGCCAATGTATGTTGCAGCTACAGACCTGTTCAAGCTACTGCCTCCTTTGATGTAGGAGAGCAAGTTGGAGCTTATGAGACCATTAAAAATCCAAAAGACAAGAATAAAGGGAAGAACTTGGCATGCTGTTTGTGGTTTAAGCTTTGTCCAAAGGGAAGTTCTGGGACTGATGGTGATAGCCTGGACCACACTGAGGAGACAGGTGGTGCAGATGGAGAGGCCCCTTGCCATTCTTGCCAGAAAAACCACAGCTTTACAGCCAATATCACCTAAGAAGTTTCTGAAATAAAACACTGTGGCTATATCTTTGATCCCAGTTGTACAAATAGTGATCATATTAGAAAATGCCAAGTGGATGATAATAAGGTCGACAGGCTTCTTCTCAGCCCCCAAGGAAGGCATGTATATATGCCTTATAAATATTAGCGTATTTCCTACAATTCCAGGTCCAGTAAGAGAAAGAAAGATTATTGTGTGGATAATATTATTCCAATTCATCTTCTGATTTTATGCACAACACTAGGAAAAATCTTTTGAGAAACACATGTAATATTTTCTGCTTATTCTGATAAAAATAATGGTGTCAGTCATGTAAATACATGTTTCTTTTCCTGAGGATGTCTGGTCACAGTCTTTGTTTTCCAGGTTGGTTTATTTTCCATTTCCATGGTAATGATGATGACTACAATCAGGGCATAAACTTGATAGTTTTCTGCCTTTCACGACAATCCTTCATCCCTCAAATTCATATGACCATGCTTTTCTCAGACAAAAGCTTCATGCATGGCATCACTTTGGCATTTTCAAACCAACAGTCTTGAGTACTTGCCTGGTGGCCTTCTTCCTTTTCCCTTATGTCACCCAGTGTGACCTCAGGCTACTGGACTGTGTTGTACTTCATCCTGATCCTCTTCTCTGTCCCATATGCAACCATCACTCAAATGATGTTGAACTAAAAAAAAACTTGCAGCTTCTCAGAAAGTTGTGCTTGGTCAAGTAGACCAGGTTCTCAAGTGAGATGATATGGTATGTCCTCTTCCTAGGCCCCTTGACCATAAATTGTACAAAGGTTAATGACTTAGTCACCATATGAAAGACTAGATCACTTCTCTTAATGTGGGACTAAATGTGGTAAAATTGTCTTCTCAATCTTCATAGGCAGAAGCCCATTTTAGTGATCGTGATTTCCTTTTTAGTTATATTAAGCCTGCTTCTACTCTCTCTTCTAGGAATACTTTTCTCCCCCAAAACATGAGGGAAATTGCTTTTTTTTTTTTTTTTTTTTTGAGTCTTAACAAAGACATGTATTCCAGATTGTTTTAAGGTTGGTTTAGTTTAGTGATGTTCTTAGTTAGAAGTCCTGAAAACTGCCCGTCTTCCCCAATATCTCACACTTGAATGTAATCACTTTATGAATGGTATGGTAGCTTTCTTTCTTTCTTTCTTTCTTTCTTTCTTTCTTTCTTTCTTTCTTTCTTTCTTTCTTTCTTTCTTTCTCTCTCTCTCTCTCTCTCTTTCTTTCTTTCTTTCTTTCTTGCAGTAAAAAATAAGCTGTTGAAGCTGAAATTTAACCTATTTGTATCACCCTTCACAAAACACATAGAACTTCACACAGCAGCCTTAATTTCTATTTGTCCTCCACAATTTGACATCTCATCCACTTGAAAATCAGTTATGAATTACTCTGAGACCCTTTAAAAAACGTGTTGACTTTAGTGCTTACATTTCCTACAGGAATATGTGCCGTGTTATCCAGGGCTGATCTTTGCCCAATCCTCATGCCTCATAGCGCCTGCTTAGTGCTTTACCACTTAAGCTTTCCCTGCCCTCAGAAGACTCTGTTGCCTGTCTACATTCCCCCTTCCTGCACTGGGCAGTGAGCATGCTTCAAAGACACTGGTTTGTATGTAGTCTGTAAGTACTTGCATAGAGCCTGCTCAAAAGTTATAGGTTGCTCAAGGAAACTGTTGGTTTAAAACTGCACTTTAATCACAGATATGAATTGACAAAGCAGTTTGCAGAATCCCTTGAGTTCAGCTCTTTCCTGAGGATTGATAAAGCGCAGTATTCTGGAGAAATCAATTTCCTTTATGTGGCACAGTTGGTAAGTATTTAAAACTGCCTCCCTTTTGGAAGGCCATGAGCTTTCCAGAAATTTACTAAAAAAATCATGGGATATTCTTGAAGTAACTTAACCAACAATGCTTCATTTTCTCTCAAAATCTCTCCATTAATCTGTTTACAATTTGATACTTTCTGGTTGTACCTATGTGTTTTCTGACATGCCAGTAGAGAAACTGATGATACACATATACATGCACACACACACACACACACACACACACACACACCTTTGCAAGGTTGATTGGGAAGAGATATTTATATACATGTTTAATAAGCTTTTTAAACCCCCACTCCTCTAATAGTTAAGAAACAGCACAAAGCAATCTGGGTGAAACTAACCAAGGCAGCGTGTTCTTTCAGAACTGTGCATGGACCTTCGGATGCTTACAAAGCACCTTCCCTACATTAGTGGGTCTTAAAGGAGCCCCCCCAAAATGTTCAAAGACCAGCATATAACAATTAAGATAAATAACATTTAACAGACATGTTACAAAGCTTGAACTTGTTGATTTTATAATTTATCCTTCTCCAATTTATTGATTTTTCTCACATGTATCTGAACCTTGTATTGAACATTGTGAGGATTCAATGGAGCCGAGGCACATTGTGCTTAGGGCAGTGTCTGCCCAGTGTTAAACATGCTCTAATAGCCATTGCTCTAGGATTTTGTGTCATGTCTGTTTCCTGCACAATTGTGTTATGTTCTGAGTCAGGAGAGAGAAACTTCAGGATCAATAAAACCACAACAAAGAAGGGCGAAGGGCAAAGTCCCCCATTCTGAGAAAGTTAAAGGGCACCTGATTTAAGACACTGTGGAGTACAACTTCTCACTCCTGTGAGGACAAACACACAAACTGGAGAACCTGCAGAAAGGAAAAACTTCCTCACACGAAGCTGAAATTTCAGCCATGTCTCCTGTACCTGCCTGAGCTGTAATGAGCATCTCTGGCTCAGTGCACCACAGGCAGCTGCACTCGGCTCCTTCATGGACATGGAAATAATTCTGGATGGCAGGATTCAGGAAAAATGAGAGAATGCTTTCTCCCTAGATCTTGTCATCTTCCTCTTTAACAGTGACAAAGGAACCCAGACACTCTCTTCAACCACCTCCCCTAACTATCCCTACCCCACAGTGTCTTTGTCAAGGTGAAAAGCAACTTCAGTCCACTGTGACATGATGGGACACTCACCTGCAGAGTTTGTGTAGGGCTCAGGGTGGGTGTCCTCACAGCGCAGCTAGGCCTCATTTATAATCTTTGAGCTCTGGGCTCACAAGAACTTTCACTGCTACCAGGATATTATCATCAGGAGTTTGGCTTCTCCAGGGAACAGGTTCCTTCTGCATATCCCTGTCCTAGATGTCAGGTCTGTGCTCCCCCTGGTGCCCTGTCATTTGCTGAGACAGAAAGTTTCTGCTTCTAACTGTAGTACCTCTGTTTCTTGGTTCCTGGGACTTTTCTCTCCTAGGAACGGAATAGGGAGAAACTTCTCAGAAACTGAAGCATTGGCTCTCTGAATACTTCAAAGTTCAATAACATTATTGCTGGAGAGATGGCTCAGTGGTTATGAGTAATTATTGCTCCTGAAGAGGATCCAGGTTTTGTTCCTCACACATGAATCACGTGCTTCAAACATTAAATCTAAATCCTCTGGTGGTGAATCTTGGCTGATTTGCCCTACAAACCAGGAGACCCTAGTAGTTAGATTTTTGTCCTCTCGCTCTCCCCATCCAAAAGTCCCTATCTCTCTCCTCCTTCCTCTCTTCCTTTGTCCAACCCAGAAGTCCTGCCTACTAGCCCAATGATTGGTTCCTTTATTCATTAGGGAAAGGTTCACAAAAAGTCAGCTGAGTACATGACTCCTTCCTTGTTCCAGACAACCCCTCCTGGAAAAGCAGAATTAACATCAAAATATAAACAGCACCAGAGCAATCCACAACACTTCCCCTTTTCTATCCACTTAAAAGACTCTTTTAGCTCAGATATAAATTGAGCACAACTATTAGCATGTTGTAATTTATAAAGTACAAGATAGACCTAACACCCAGGTCATCATTTTTAGGGGGACGTGTTGTGGATATCTCTGGTGTTGCTTGTATTTTGATGTTAATTCTGCTTTCCCAGGAGGGGTTGTGGACAAGGAGTGAATCACATACACAGGTGACTTCTTGTGAACCTTCTCCGTACCTTAACTTATAAAATAAAGGCTAGAGATGTGACTGGGTGGTAGAAGGGAAGGTGGAACTGAAAAGTTTGGAGGAGAAGGAGGAAAGGAGAGAAAGAGGACAGGGAGGAGAAGGAAGATGAAGGAAGAGAAAGATGATCAAGATTCTGCATGGCTTTAAATAGCCACACATAGCTATGGATATCCTATAAGGGATGGATAATTACAAGACAATTTGTCTTATGTAGGTGGGCAGTTTATGTCAATATCAATTGGCTCTGAGTAAATTGTGTGGACATTGTATGGGATGAGAATTATTGATATATAAATCTGACTGATTAATTACAAGCTTCTAGAGTTTTGACTTACTGGGTTAAGGTGATTTGAGACAACTAGACTCAGGGGGTAGATGGCCGAGTGAGGTGAGACCAAGACCGCTGGAGCAGAGAGTAGCTGGGTATAGTGCAGGATGATACATTTTTTGTTGTTGTTGTTGTTGTTGTTTTTGAGACAGAGTTTCTCTGTATAGCCCTGGCTGTCCTGGAACTCACTCTGTAGACCAGGCTGGCCTCGAACTCAGAAATCCGCCTGCCTCTGCCTCCCGAGTGCTGGGATTAAAGGCGTGTGCCACCACGCCTGGCTCAGGATGGTACATTTTTAAATATTTCCAGTAACAGATATCCTCAGCGTGGATTCAGAAAGAATATTGTGGTCCAAGGCATGCTAATCATAAAACAGATAGCGACATTCCTCCACTCATTTGCTTCCTGGGTTCAGGGAGTGTTTGTTCATAGAAAGTCACCCTGACCCACACGCTGCTGAAACCCGCTATGCAAATGTGCTATTGTTACCGGCTCATAGAAAACTGTCTTGACTTTCTTCCATGTGACTCTTAACTGGTATTTTTGGTATACAACAATGTCTTCCCCACCCCTTTGAGTTGTGGTTTCTCCCTTTAAATATCCCCTTACCCAGCTACTTGGGGCCCACCGTGCTATAGCCCTGTGTGGTGTACACTGTGGGTCCCAGAGCGCTCTTGGAATAAAAGTTCTCTTGCAATTTGCATCAAGACCGTTTCTTGTAAGTGATTTGGGGTGTCGCCTCTCCTGTGGGTCTTTCATTTTAAATCCAATCCTCCTGGAATGAAGCAATATGATAAAACAATCAGAAGGTGATCCATTGGAGCACAGAAAGTCACCACAATCAGGTGAATAAATTCCTTAAACTACAATGATGCATCCAGCATTATGAAGCAGGACCCAACAGAAGCTGAAGAAAAGTGAGCTTTCTAAGAAACCTTGATGAAGCTTCTTAATGAAGCACTGAGATGTTCCCATGCAAAGGCCACCCTGAAGCTGTGATGAAAGCATATACTGAACACAGGGATAGATGCTCAAGACTGCTGGGGACATCTGTCAGTGGATCCAGCATTCTGTCCCCAGATACACTTCTTCCCATCTCAGGTCAGGAGGGAAGGTCTTTGGGTTCACTCTTTCCAGTTCTATGTTCTTCCAAAGAGAGACCAACATTTGTGGTTCTGAGGGACACTGACATGTGCAAGTGAATCAATGTACTACCAGGTCCACTCCCCACAATGGCTGAGCAGCAAACTCTGGCTGAGTTTAAAAGATTAGCCAGTGACATTTGCTTGGTAATATTTATATCTCCAGGGTTTGCATAGATCTCAGTCACCATAAAATATTAGGGAAACCTCAGTTTCCAAAGTTTTCACCCTGTGAGGGAGCAACAAGCTTTTTGTGAATTCTCAGTCCCTGATTAAGCAACTTTCTTCTGCACCCTCCACAATTACTTAATTTGACTCACAAGTTATCCTAGACTTAATTATATACTTAAAAAAATTAATTATTTTATTGACTTACAGCCTAATTGTTGCTCTCCACCTTTCACTTCATTGATTTCTCATGCAAGTTTGACATTTATTTAAATATATATTTTTGTATTTTGGTTTTAGCTAGATCTTGGGAAAGAGGCATAGATATCTGAGCTCTGGCCCTTGTGATTTGGTACAGGAGTTCTCTGTGAAGAACACTTTTGTCCATGTCTACATCTTGAAGTATTTTCTTTACATTTTTATTCTGTGGTCTCAGAATTTGGGGCTTCACATGAAGGTCTATGATTTGTTTAGAATTGCCATTTACACAAGACAAGAAATACTCTCCAATGCATTCTTTGCATGTTGATTTCTAATTTTCCCAGACATTTGTTCAATGGATTCTTTTCCCCAAAGCCTTTATGCCCACACTTGTAGGGAATCAGATGGCTGAAGGTATGTGCATTTGCCTTTTCATCCTCTACTTTACCTCAGTGGTCTACATCTCTCTGACTCTGTGACATTTCCACACTGTTATTTCACCATGTGTTTATGTTACAATTAGAAGATTTGCATTGTGATGCCCCCAGAATTATTCTTTATGCGATATCTTATTTTGGGCATTTGCGGTCTTTCATGTGTTCCTATGGTTCCTAGTGTTCATGGTTGCAGGCTCCAAACCTTCAGATGCAAATCCATAATCTGGTATAACTGCAGAAGCAGGGAAATTAAAAAAAGGGGGGGGTTATTGGCATGCCTGGTAAAGTGGAGGAGGGACACTTGAGAGGATAGTAGGATATATGTGATCTGAATGAGGAAACGGAGATGTAATTTTGGAGGGAGTGGGGTCAATGTAGAGGTCAAGGAGGGTTATGAGGAATAAGTAACACTAAGAAGGTTCGAAAAATTCAGTGTCTAAATTAGGGTTTCTATTGCTGTGATGAGACACCATGGCCGTGGCAACCTTTATAAAGGAAAACATTCAAATGGAATTTGCTTACAGTACAGAGGTTTAGTCCATTATTGTCATGGTAGGAAACATGGGAACATGCAGGCAGACAGGGTTGTGGAGAGGTGGCTCAGAGTTCTACATCCGGATTGTAGGCTGGAGGAAGCAATTTCCACACTGGGAATGGCTTGAGCATCTGAAACTTTAAAGCCTTCCCCTATTGACCACTTCTGTAGCATTAATGGGTCCTGTGTCTGATCTGCCATTGGGAGGCAGGATGTGGGAAGTTGACAGAGCTTACTTACCCCATGTGGGAGGATGTTGGGCAGTATGGCAACCCTGAGACACTGCTCCAGGGGTGGGGGAGCACAGTCTGAAGCACGGAACAGGTGGCGCTGGCTCTGGGGTTCCTGGGCCTGGGGAGGTTGATTCTCAGGCTATCAGATACCCAGGTGCTGCTGAGAGGTGCAGAAGAGCTGAGAACAGAAAGGGGGCCCACAGGCTGTATCTAGTCCAGGGCTGAGGGGAAAAAGAGGGGAGCTCCTGCTGGTCTCTTAGGGATCATCCATGGCTTGGAAGGCTGCTGCAGGCTTGGGCTTGGCTTGGTAGTGGCTGTGGCTGGGAGCACAGAGAGGTCTTCTATAGGAGATTAGACAGTAGCTCTATAGGCAAAGGCCTTCTCCGTGGCTCCCCACAGGGGATCTCAGTGAAAAGAGGTAGTCCATGGATTTAAGGCATTTGTTGTCATGGTTGAAAGTGAATGAGTTTTTAAAACCATACCCCATTTCTCAAGGTCGGCCTGAGGTTAGACCTTTTGCAGGGAGGAGTGTCTGAGAAGGAAAGCTAATTGACCAAGTCCTCCAGGCCTTTAGATTACTCATTAAAATGAAGATATGTCTTGATCCTATGTGGCCACAGGTCATGTTCTCCACCTGTGGAGGGGCTTGGGGCATGGCCCTTACATGACTGATGGCCACAAACCTATAGAGGTATGCAGCTAGTGACAAGGGGCTGGTGCCCAGGAACAGACAAAACACCTACTGTCCCTTCAAGGTCTCTGGGATTTGAACTTTAGCTCAACTGGGAACAAGGCTGCCTTTCATGGTCCCACACACTTCCTCTAATAAGAGCATAACTTCTTATGATGCTTATGGGCCTATGGGGGTCATTTTCTTTTAAACCATCACACATAAGAAATCATATTATGTTATGTTTGCTTAAAATTACACATCATGCACATATGTTTGTGGATAGAATCAGTGAACTTGTGCCACTGCTTAAGAGTCATAGTCTGTCTGGCAGAAACTCCAGTGTCAGGCATGAAAAATCTCTTTCCGAGTTATTGGCTTGAATGTCCAAGAGACTTCAAAAGTATCCTAGGCTTTTCCTGTTGCCGTTGGTTGCCTTCCATAAGTTGAAGGGAAAATTTCAATTGCTAAAGATATGTACTTGAGACATAAGACTTGGGAGCTTCGAGTTGGAGATAACCTGAAATTCTCCTCCCTAAGGACTAACATTCATAGAAAAACAAAACAAAACAAAACAAAACAAAACAAAACAAAAAACCCCAAAAAACAAAAAACAACTCCCCCCAAAAAAACCCAACAAACGAATGAACAAATGAACCAGCCAACAATGAAACAAACAAACAAAAACTTCAAACCCCAAACCAGAACTAAGGAAAAAACTCAACAAACAAAACAAAACAATTGCCCCAACCCCACAAAAACAAGCAAACAAAAGAGAAACAAATTTAAAGAGTTTTTAAAACTTACTTTATGAGTTCTATGCCTAAAGATTTTTAAAATCTTATGGGTGTTTTGCCTGTACACACACACACACACACACACATACACACACACACACACACACACACACACACACACACACAGAGCATATGAGTGTCTGGTGCACATGGAGGCCAAAGAAGCTGTGAGAGCTTCTAAAACTAGAGTTACAGGGGGTTGTAAACCATCACGTGGGTGTTTATGGAGAATCCACTGCAAGAGCCACAAGCATTCTTTTTTTTTTTTCCAATTTTTATTAGATATTTTCTTCATTTACATTTCAACTGCTATCCCGAAAGTCCCCAATATCCTCCCCCATCCCCGCCAGACTGCTAAACCATTTCTGCAGTCCCACTAGGAAAGATCATTATCCTTCCCACACATATTGATTACCAGTATGGCTGAATAAAACTGTAAATTACCACAAGCAGAATTTGTTCTGTGATTTTCTTTTGTTTTGTAACATTTCCTTTGTCTGGTGCTCACATTTAACCTGTTCATGTTTCCATAACCCATTGGAGATGTGAGTAATATTTTGTTGCTTTAGCCTATTTAATTCCTTTCAGATACAGCTTGTCTATTGGACTTCATAGTGATTATCAAAACTACATACACACAAAATTAAGTATATAGTTTTTATTTTGATAATGTGAGAAAAAGATAGGCAAGAAAAATATAGGCAATAAACAGCTCTGGATAGGAAGGACAGGCAAGGCACAGAACTCTCTTTTTGTCCACTATCCACTCATGAGAATAACCAGATACCCTGTGTGAACATTCAGGAAGTCTTTGGCAAAGCAGCCCTTCTCACCAAGGTGGTTTTAACCTAGTCGGACGTTATTAAAATTTATCAAAAAGACATCACTCTTTGACAAACCCACAACCAAGAAGCTGTGAGAGCTTCTAAAACTAGAGTTACAGGGGCTTGTAACTCTAGTTACAACAGTTGAGTGTATTCCTTGGGAGAATTTCAACTCTTGACCAGGGAGAAGACAAGGGAAGGAGTGTGTGTGTCCTTGGCTCCCCTGCAAGATCCTGTTTGATACAACTTCAGTGACTGTTGAGATGTTTCCACTTCTCAGGTAGGAGCTGCAGTGAGCTGAAGGAGAACACAGGGTACCCTACAGGACCCTCCCTGTGAAGCCTGCAGCATAGGGGACCAGGAGGATGAGGGCTCAGAGAACTTTCTGGATCCTTCTTGTTCCTCTGGGCTGGAGGCTGAGGAGTTCTAGGACCTGCAAGCTCACATGCATGGGTTTCAGCGAGCAGCTCCTTTCTGAGCCCTCAGCATTGTGGTCCTTACATCGTCACCTGAACCCCATGATCCTGAGCAGCAATGGGGGGATAAAACCCAAGCATGGCTGGTATTCAGGGAGTACAGTCACTTCGAAATGCCACATATTCTGTTTACACAATAATGGGTAAATATAAGTGGGATCCAGCTGCTGTGGTGCACTGTTCCTGAGCAGTTTACACAGCACTGATCTCAGGAACTGTCATTCAACTGAAGCTTGTTTTCCAAATTCTGATGGCACTCTGAAAGATGACATTTCCCCTGTGTTTTCTTATTTATCTTGTGACCACACAACAATGTCTTGAATGTGTCTGGAAATGTTTTACAAGCTTTAGTCTTACCTGTTCTTTAGATATTGGGACCCCGCAATGCCAAACACTTACTAGGGACAGTGAATTAGCTTCTGTCCCTGGTCATCTCTTCTTTGCAATCAGCCTTCAGATAAAGGACACTTTCTGACATCCTTCTTCTTCACTTGTTTTCCTGCTCTTTGGGTGAGAACAGCCTCTGGGACACAGTAAGTGCTTTTTAAATAAGTAGAGGAGTCAGTGATGATTGAGGAGCAGTAGAAGGAACAAGAAGAGAGTAAAGGTTTGTGGGTCCTCATAAGACTAAAACTCTAGCATGCAGAAAAATACAATTCTAATTCTAGGTGAATGCCTGCCCTCTTGTGTTTCCTGATGATGGATGCAGCAAGCTAAACAATTCATAGGAATGGTGGAATGGTGGGATAGTGAGCATCCCTGCTCCCTTCCTAGAGCCTGAACCAGTCTTCAATTATCTAGAACAGGCTGCCTGAAAAACAACAACAACAGCAAAAACAAACCAAACAAAAAACAAACAAAAGAAATAAGCAAACAAAACCACAAAACAAAACCCCCAAACACTCCAAGAAACCAAAAAATGATAACCCAAACCTAACATTTACTATTTCATAACCAATTTATTGCTATGGTACATTAGAATGGCAAAGCACAGCAATTATAATGTTTATAGCTTTCTTCACAAAGAACTAAGTGTGCAAAGGAAGTTCTTATTTCTTACGGAACACAGCAAGGCTTAGGAAAACAGGCATATTTGATGATCAGGACAAAGGGGCTGAGACCAGCATAGCTAAGAACTAAAAATGCTTTAATATTTAGTATTGTGGAATCATGTGTCACTGTAGAACCTATATATAAGGAGAAAATCAAATCTGCCCAATAAAAGAACAGGAAACATGTCATGAGTGTGAGAACCCTCTGGGTAGCTCTGATTTCTGGCCTAGAATTATTTGCAGACCTGGAGCTGTGAAGATAGAGGACACGGACATGATGTTTGTATAGATGGAGAGCCATGGACCCACTGCTCCATCCCATGAGGCTCTGGAAAATGACATCACGAAGAGTCATGAAAGAGAGGAACAGCCACTTAACTATGTGCTTGGATGGTAGCATATAGCAATATCCAGTAAACAGTCCAATTTCAGATCTGTTCATGCTACTGCCTGCTGTGATGTAGTGCAGCAAGTTGGAGCTTATCAGGGAATTAAAGATCCAAAAGAGGGGGAGAAAGGCAAGAACATGCCATGCTGTCTGAGGTTTGAGCTTTCTCCACAGTGTGGTCCTGGGACTGATGGTGACAGCCTGGACCACGCTGAGGAGACAGGTGGTGCAGATGGAGAGGCCACGGGCAAGCCTTTCTAAATAAATTATAGTTTTACAACCAACATCACCTAGGAAGTTTCTGATATAAAAAAATGTAGCTATGTCTCTGACCCCTATGCAATAAATAATGATTGTGTTTACAAAAGCCAAGTGGATGACAATGACATCTAAATTCTTTTTATCAAGACCTATGGTGAAAGAATACAAATGTCTTACAAATAATATGATGTTTCCTAAAACTCCAAGTCCAGTAAGTGACAAGAAAATTATACTTTGGATGAGGTCACTCCAAATCATCTTAATGCCCAGAACTAGGAAAAACGTTTTGAGAAATAAAAGGAAGTAAACATGATGTAGTTCATGCCTGTGGGTTTTCTGTTTTCTGTAGTGAAAAGAATAGTGTCTTATGTAAATGCTCAGAGATCCTTGCTTGTAAATACCTCATTTTCTTCTTGTGTCTTTTTTCTTGCTTCCACTGACACAGAGATGATGTTGACAATTGGACATGAGCACCATGCTGATACCTTTATTGACTTCAAAGAAGATAGCTTTTTATATTCTTCATCTCTAAACCTTTTCTCATGAGAACATCCAAACAATGTACAGCATCCTTCAGTTTATAAGTCATAATATCGAACATCAGATACCTTCCTTCTCAGATCCTCTTTGTCATCTTCTACACATTTATCTCTCAAGCCCACACTGAGCTAACAGAAAAATAGTTTCACTGATGAATTGTAATGCTTGTCCAAACAGTGTTGCTTTCCAGGTAAATGTAGTTTTCTCTGTCTGCAATTCTGAATTGGCTTTGGCAATAACTAACAAATAGATTAAATGAGATACTAAGCATCCTGAAGGCACTGTTTGACAAAGTTCCAGTGCTTGGACAACATGTACTGCCTTTGGTGAATATTTGCTGCACACCTTTTGCTATACTTATGTTTCTTACTGTTAAAGGTCTCTCTTCAAAAGCTAGAGATGGGATAACAAAAACTCAGTGTAAACAAGAATGAAATTTATGAAAGCTCCCTGGAAAAAACAGTTATGCAGAAAACTGAGTTTTTCCTAAGTAGAATAGTAGATAGCTCATGGGAGGGTGTGATTAATACTTGTTCCATATTATCTTATTTGTGGGGTCATATTAAATGTAAGCCACCCCCTTACTTATGTGCTTTTTCTGATCATTCCCTAAGAACCTTCTACCAAGGAAATATCAAATCTCAGCTCGCAGGTTAGGCCACTGTTCTTCTGTACTGGAGCAGAAGTATTTCCTACCACTTTGACTTCTAAGGTTCATAAAATCAGTGAATTTCATCAGTCAGCAATGCTATACCCTATAAACGACAAACAGCATAGTACCTCATACCGATTTGGGTAATTTTTCACATGACATCTGTTTTCTGTATTCTCTTGTTTAAATTAAAGTGAGGATTAAAACATAAATATATTCGTTGTGATTCTATTTTCATAAACTATAAACAATTTTATATTGGAACCTTATGTCTATTTGTCTTCCACATTTTATTTTTTCTTTGCTACTCAACAAATTTATCTGTGAATCACTTTCAGCTTCTCCTGAGCAGATGTAACACTCCCACTCACCCTACAACAATAGTACCTGTAATGTTCTCTTTCTGATCTGAGTCCAGCCACGACCCTTCATAGCTCAGTGCTGCCCACAGATCACACATATGTCTCCTACAATTTCCCTGAGCCCTCGGGACTGTGTTGTCTGTTAGTCTGCTTACATTAACATATCTGTGCTGAGAAGACCTGATAGATGCTTTAGTACATCTATTACCTTGTATAACCCTGTTATGTAATGCTTAAAAAATGACTTGTGCATAAATTTCTAACTGAGTGTTATGGCTCTACTATCCTATGGAAATTACAGAGATGAGCTGAATGAGAAGATGTACTGGTTGCTCTCATTCTTTAAAGTCCTCTGAAAGTCAGTCCACTCTTTCAGCAGTGTTTTCTGTTTTTCCTTGCATGCACAGGGGAAGTAAATTCTCATGTTTCCACAAATTCACTGACTATCTTTAAAAACCATTCTTCATTGTGGCTAATTTTTAGTTGTGTTATCTCTGTAATCTATATTTTTAAAAATGTACCCCTCGCTGTTTTGAAATATCATAATATTTATTGAATTAAAGCTTTGCTTTCTGAATAGTTTCACTTCTGTACTGAAAAATTACCCATTTACATCTATTCAATGAACTAACAGAGAGAGACATTTATATGAGTATTTTATTGTATTTTGCTTTAATTGTAGCTATTGTTGTATGTGTGCATATATGCCTGGTACCACTTGTGTGTGTGGTGCCTTCAGAAGTCAGAATAAGGCATTTGATTCCTTGAACATTGAATTGCAGATGATGTTAGGCTGTCATGTGGGTGCTGAAAATTGTATCAGGGAATTCTGTAAGAGCAGTAAGTGCTTTTAACCATTGAGTCAGCTGTTCAATCCTCATATGTATATTTTAATTATATTTCACAAGCTTCTTATCTCCAGGATGTTAGAATACATCAATTTAATTAAATGATGAGTTTTGCCACAAATGATGTGGTGGAGGGTTATACATATTCCAGAAGCTTGAGTGATACTAAAACATTAGTAATAGAAAGTTCAGGATTCACAAGAAGATGCTGTGTGAACACACAATGTGGATGTAAATTCTGTTTTCACTAATTCATATATTCATCATTTTGAGCATATTATTTGGCTTTTATATAAACGATTTCATATGCAAATTATGTTTTGTGCAATATAGGTATATTTTTATGGAGTCAATGCCGTGACATACATAATACCTAGGAAAATGCCTGGTATGCTTTAAAGATAACTTTGATTATTAGATTATTAAAATTGATTATTAGAGTTAAATATAGACTCATGTTGACTTTATCTACAATTTTCACATGCTACAATTTACATTGGGTCTAAGAAAGGGTAAATTCACAAGAAATGAAATCATGGTAGAGAAAAAAGGAGTGCTTCATGTCCAAAGGACTGAAGTCACCAGAAGTTACATAGTTCAGACCAAAGCTCTCAGTCTTTGGAAGGAAAATCACCTAGATTGTGCAGAAGCTGTGGGAGCAATAGCTTCCTACTCCAGGCTGCACTGCAGGTGTCTATGTCACATACACCTACCTGTCCTGTGTAAGGAACAGCTCATGCCAATGACCACACACACTTTCCTTATAGACATTGAAACAATTCTGGATTGAGTAGAATCCTGCCATTCTACACCCCTCACAGTGACAAAGAGCCTACCTCCTTCTCTCCCACACATCAGTCTTCTACAAATTTCTTTCAGTGTCAACGAGCCCCAACCCCCATGGTATGTCAGCACTCACCTGTGCAGTCTATGCAGGGCTCAGGCTGTGTGTCCTCACAGCACAGTCAGGCCCTGTTTATCAAACCCAAGTCCTTGTGTTCAAGTATCAGAATGTTCCCACCAGGAGTTTGGCTTCCTCAGGGAATAGGTTCTTCTGTTTTTATCCCTGAGAGCAGCTCTGCCTTCTCCCTGGTGCTCTGTCATTTGCTGAATCCAGAAACTTTATGATCCTAATTACAGTGACTCTGGGTAAGAGGAAAGGTGGTGAACAGTGCCCAAGTTGTTCTGAGCCTTTGGTCTTAACTCAAGTCTTACCTCTTTCCCTCCATGTATACCCAAACTGAGGACTGCTTTGGTAACTCAAAGTGATCACTTTATGAGTAATTTTAAAGCATATTATTTAGAAATAATAAAGTATCATTGAATAATTGAATAGGACCTATCTTCAGTGCTGTGTTTAGGACATAGTAATTAGGAGATTAAGACTCCTGGAGATTTAATTTTTTTTGATCTATTTTTGTTTTCTTACTTTTGTTTTTCATACAATATGTTTTGATCATGTTATTTCCACCATATAATTTCTACCCATCACATTTTCCACCCTACCCATCTAACTTTACGTTTGCTGTCTTGTGCTTTCCAACACAAAATACAATAAAACAAAACAAAACAAACATCAGAAAGAAAAATAATGAAAAGAATAAAAACACAAAACAAAGCAAAACAAAAACAAAAACAAAAAAGCAAAACAAAATGGGAACATGGATGATTTACTTTTGTGTTAGAAAACTATACCTGGGCATGAGTCCTGATCTAGAGTGTGGTTGACTGTCACTTAGTGACATTTCATTGGAGAAAACTGATTGCCCCATTTCTAGTAGACATTAATTTCAAATGGGTTCTTGGCTGGCAATGGTGTCTCCTTCCCCTTTTAGTGCTGGGACCCACATCTAACTTGAGACTGTGTAAGTCTTGTGTGTGTTTCCTCAATTGATGTGTTTATAAAAAGATAAGGAGATTTGAGATATGCTCTATGGAGGTGTAGTCAGGTGTGGGGAAAGAGGGTGTCTCTACGGGACCACGCTGAGGCATCCCTTCCCCATGAAGGACCAGCCATAGGACAATGGTATAGTATAGAATAGAATTTATTTAGGGCATGGGGAGGGGAGTTGACAGGGTAATAGAAGCAATAAAATGCAGAGAGAGAGAGAGAGAGAGAGAGAGAGAGAGAGAGAGAGAGAGAGAGAGAGAGAGAGAGAGAATGTATAAACAAGTAGAGGCTGGCCATGAGCACATGGAGAGAGAGGATGCAAAGGAATGGAGAGTGATCAGGAGCAGGAACTCAAGAGCAAGAGAGAGAGGAGGGGGCAAGCAGCCCCTTTTATAGTGAGTCATGCATACCTAGCTGTTGCCAGGTAACTGTGGGTAGAGTTTAGACAGAATGCTAACATCAATCTCCTTGAATTCATATGTGCATCAGTCATGCTGTATGAAGAAACTGTAATCTATCACCTTTGGCTTTTCCAATATTTCTGCTTCACCTTCTAAGTAGAGATCTCTGAGCCTTGAGGGGAGGGGGATGATGAAAGCATCCCATTTAGGACCAAGTGCTTCAAAGTCTCTGCACATTGTCCAGTTGTGGATTTCTCTTTTAATCTCATCAACTGGAAGAAGTTTCTCTGATGAAGATTGAGCAGTACACTGATCTATGGGTACAGCAATATGTCACAGGAGGTATTTCATTACTATGTTCCTTTAGTAGAAAAATTGTAGTAGATTTTTCCCTTAGACCTATCTAGTTTCAAGTTTTTGGCCACTTTAGCAGTGTCAGGTATGGATTCCATCTCATGGAGTGGATCTTATATTCGCACGAACTGTGGTTAGTTACTTGAAGTGTCACTGTTTGTGTCACTGTTGCAGAATTTCATAGTACAAGCATGTCATTGTCGTAGGGAGCATTGTTTGTAGCTATGATATTGATGATAACCTTCCTCCTCTAGTGTCATGCAGACTACCTTCAAGCACCTTGAATGCTAGTCAGCAGGGGTGAAGCTTCTGGTTGGGGACCAGCATGACTACTCTTGTTTGATGACATGTGGTATCCTCAGTAATAGATCCTTAGCACCAGGTTGTAGAGAGCAAACAATTGCTATGGTAACATCCTGTGATGTTTCAGGGAGGACCATGGGACCCTCTAGGTCAATGATTCAACAAGATGTAACCCATTCCTGGCACCGGAGCTTTTACTTGGAGTCATAAAATGACTAGGTATGACATTGTTTTCTCCATTATATGATGACTCTACTTAAATCCCTATTATATATGTACATAATTTAGGAAGCAACTATAGTAGTAGGTATCTGTATGGCCTTTCAAAAGGCCTTTAGTGTTAGTTGTGCCTCTGTGTTTTTTTTTTTTTAACCTTACACCCCACCTCCCTCATTATTTCATCTTTTTATCTTCTTGTAACACTATATTCTAAATTTCTTTTCTTGAGAAACCCCATCTTCTCCCCTGATCCATCACTAATCACTTAACCCTTTTAGTTATACAGCTTGTGGCAAATATAGTAAAAGCTAAAATCTACCATACACATATAAGATTAAACATGTGACATTTGTTCTTTTAGATATGGTTCACCTCAAATAGAGTGAGTGTTTCTAGCTCCTTCTATTTAATACTTGCAAATTTTATTTTTCTGAACAGATCAATACTATTCTACTTTGTAAATGTACCATAGTCTCGTTATTCATTTTTCAGTTGATGGATATTTAAGCTATTTACAGTTTCTGGATATTATGCATAGGGCAGCAATGTACATGGATGAACAAGTATTTCTGTAGCAAGTTGCAAAGTCTTTGTGCATAGGCACAAGCTTGTGAGAGCTGGATCATGAGGTAATTAATTCTTGGCTTCTCGAGGAACCTCTACATTAATTTCTATAGTTACTGCAGGCAATCAAGACAGAACAATTCTTCAGGTGAGGTGCCCCACTCAGGTGATTCTAATTTAGGATAAGTTGACAGAGAATCTAACTACAATAGTGGTCTTTATATTATGAAATGTTATGAACCTAGTTTATTTTAGAAAAGAGCGGTATTTCAGAGATGCACAGCCTGGCCTATCTCTTGTTTGAGTCTAAGGAGTTTCACTCTTGGACCAGGAAGGAGCACAGGCAGCCTTGGCTCCTCTCTAGGCACAGGGCTTAACTGCAGAGATGGCAGTTCAACCCCACTTCCTGCAAGTTCGGTTTGGTTTTTCTGTTTAACCTGGCAAGGAATTGTAGTGGCTAAAAATTGGCAGCTTTGGTGAACAGCCCAAGCAAGGATGCTCAAATCTCACTTAGAAGAGGGAATAAAATAGTCCTATTAGGCTGATGGAGGGAGGGCACTGAAAGGGAGATTGAATGGGGGATATTCAGGATGTGGTGTGAGGAGAGACAGGAGAGAGGGTCAACTTACCAGGAGAAAGAGTGAAAATAGGCAGCTAGCTAGGGTGGGGTCTAGGGGGTATCTCTAGAAGATGCCAGAGACCTGGGATGAGGAAGGCTCATGAGGGTGACTTCAGTTGAGATTCCTAGCACTGGGGATATGGAACCTGAAGTGGATACTTCCTGTAGTCAGCCAAGAACCCCAATAGAATGATAGAGTCTCCAACCCACCCCAAAATCTTTTGACCCCAAATTTTTCCTGTCTACAAAATATGCAGGGACAGATGATGGAGCAGATACTAATGGAATGTCCTACCAATAACTTACCCAACTTGGGACCCATCCCATGAGCAAGCCCCAATTCCTGACACTATTAATGGTACTCTGTTAGGTTTACAGACAGTTACCCAGCAGCAGACAAACAGTGGATGGAGCTCAGAGAGTCTTTTTTTTTTTCTGTCTTTATTAGATATTTTCTTCGTTTACATTTCAAGTGTTATCCAGAAAGTTCCCTATACCCTCCCCCATCTCCGCCCTGCTCCCCTACCCACCCCCTCCCACATAATGGCCCTGGCGTTCCCCTGTACTGGGGCATATAAAGTCTGCATGACCAAGGGGCCTCTCTTCCCAATGATGGCCAACTAGGCCATCTTCTTCCATATATGCAGCTAGAGACATGAGCACAGGGGGAACTAGTTAGTTCATGTTATTCTTCCACCTATAGGGTTG
>LR751837.1:0-25000 GCA_902729485.2 Mus minutoides
CTTCATGGTCTAAGAAGCATGGAGCTGCCCTCTCCCTTCATGGTCTAATACTTCCACTTAGGCCAAGCTATCTCCCACTGCCATCTTCTCTGGGAGACCATGCCTATGCCTGGGATGAGTATGGAAGGGTCCTGGAGTAGGATGTAGGATGGTCCTGCACAGGGAGCCTCTTTATGTTAGGTCAGGTTACACAGGACACTGTGGTCCCCTTAACACAACTCTGTTTTAAAACATTTTCTTTTCTCCGAGTCCCCCAAGACTCTGAATTAACTTGAATGAATTCTCCTAATCTGAGCCAGTGTTTTAGAAAGCTTTTAATACTCTAAATCACTTTGCATATACTAACAGCTTAACATTTACTTGTGATGGGAAAATTTACCTCAGAACATGCATAGATCGTGACTGTTGCTGGAGTCTTTGGGGACAAGGGTTTTTGTCTGTGATGTAGCAAAGTAATTTAGCATCTCAGGGAAATGGAAGGGTTTTATTCTAATAGATATTTTCTACTTGCCCCCTTTCATTTACTAATAAATACTTCTTGGCACAGATGTTTCTGTGTTGGCAGAGGTATGGGAATGCGTCGTGGCCTCCTGTCCTGTCCAGGAACTATTTAATATTCTCCCAAAGTCCATTCCATGGAAGAAAAGTGGGTTCCGAACACTGGAGGGGAGGCCAGCACTCCAGAGACAATGGGAACCAGACAGGATCCTGAAGCTCAAACTGAGAAGTCCCAAGATTACAGCAGAGAAATGGGGTGTCTTTGCCACATCCACTAGTTGCATACAAATAGGTCCCCATTGACCCCAGGGCAACCAGAATGTCTGAAAACTCTAAGACTTCAAGAATGTCACATGAGAAGTTGCTACGTGATATATTGGATTGAGACTTCAGTAAGGGTTGAGGTTAGACACTGAGTTACTTCTTGTCAGCCATGGTAATTAATTGTCGCCTCAGGAGATAACATAATTACCTCCTAAGTAGAGATGGCTGCTTGTCGTGAATGATTAGGTGAAGCCCTACATGAAGTGAGAGGCTGGAGACGGCCATTCTTGCAAATTTAGACAAAACGGAGCAAAACCAAACAAACAGGGCCTTTCTTACAACCCCATCCCTGTGCCAAGCGACAAATGTATCCTTTTGCTTACTTTGTGCTTTTACCTTATGAGGCAGAGACTCTGTTTTGTGCTTTTTGAATTATTATTTCTATGTCATATGAACAGTCTGGGTGGAATAATTGTAATTCAGGGGTCTGCTACTAGAAGCAACTACTATTGCAGATAACCCTGGGGCTATTTGTAATTTGATGCTAATTCCGTTCTCTGGGGAGGGGCTGCAAACGGGAAAGAGTCAGTACTCAGGTGATTTCCCATAAACCTGCTTCCCAAAGTAATTTGTAAAATAAAGGCTAGAGCCTGTGATTGGGCAGAGGAAGATGGAGCTGAAAGTTGGGATAGAGAAGAAGGAGGTGTGGGAGAGGACGACAGAGGTAGAGGAGATGGAAGGAAAGTGGAGCAGAAGCACGTGGTCTGGAGAAACCGCAAGTTCTAAGGGGTCTCATAGATGGGGAAGATGGTAGTGTAGTGGTAGATCTGCCCAATCTAGGCACACAGCATTTATTGGTATTAATTGAATTGTATTTTCATTGCTGGGGCATATTTGGGTTGGAGATTTACTGCAACAAACTACTGCACTGGAACTTAGCTTAATGGCCAAGAAGTGATACCTGGAGGAGCTATTGTTGGGCCTTCCTACTCAAATGCAACATGGGTCTGTAAGGAAAGACTCTCAGCATCTACTAGCTGACTTTAAGGCAGAAACTTCAGGGAAAATGAGAAGACAAGGGTGGGCTGTGGCTGGCTACATGTCTAACCTAGACCCACAGAGAGCATACCTCACAGGCTTGGTGAGTCCCACAGGCTTGCTCTGGATACATCGTGATGGACGAGCATCATTGTGCAACTGGGAAACTGAGGCAGGAGAGAGCTTGAGTCACTTACTTATGACCTCAAAGCTCTGGGATGGAGAGATGCTACATTCTTTATGCTGTTTTCTTGTTGGGTGTTTGTTTGTTTTGAGATAGGCTCTTGTGCAGTCCAGGCTGACCTTGAACTTGCTGTGCATCTGAGGATGAATTTGAACTTTTTAATCCTCTTGTCTCTATTTTGGAAATGCTGGGATTGTAGTGTGGGTCGCCATGCTGGTTTTATGGACTGTGGGGAATCTACCCCAGGCTTTGCATATGTTAGGCCAGCACACTGACAATTGAGCTCTGCTCTCAGCTTTAAGAGTCTTATTAAACTAATGCTCTTTACACATTTTTCTGTTTTCCTTTCCTTTTGTTTTGTTTTGGTTTTTTAAAGACAGGCTGTCCTTGAACTCACTCTGTAGATCAGGGTGGATTCGAACTCAGATATCTGACTGCCTCTGCTCCTGACTGCTGGGATTAAAGGTATACACCACTGTCCAACTACTCTTAACCCTTTTCAAGTAAATTATCTAAACTTTCATTCTCAGATAAACAGGGCCAGCTCAGTTTAAGACAAGCTTGTTTTGAAAGAGCCTATCTGATACATAACATTATTTTCTTAAAGGAAAAAAAAAAAGCAAAGAGGGTATTTTTCGAATAAAGAAACATATATAAAACATGGGCTCAACTGATTTTTGTCTCTAGCCAGAAATTTTTGCATGAGTTAAGTGCTCTTTAGTACATTTGCTGTATTCGGGAAGTAGAGGTTTTGTTGCCTATATTTTGATGATCAAGAATGATCATAGTTTCCAACATCCTGGGTATTTGTTTTAGAGGAAGACAATATTGAAATGATGAAAAACTAAAATTTTAACTATAATTCCTAAAAAAAAAACCCAAAAACCCAAAACCAAACAAACCCCGAAAAGGTTTTGGTAGGTACATGTAGATGGTGAGGGTGTGAGGAGTGTCACGTGTTGATTCAGGATCACACTGGTGAGTCTCAATGTTCTCCTCCACAGTTGCATGAAATTTCTTCAGGTCTTACCCTGACACTTAAGTCTTTCTCTGGTCTTTCTGGGATTGTGGAGGACCACCATCTCCCTCCCCTTCTTGGCTAGCGGTGGTCCTGTTCCTTGTTTCTAGCTACCCATCGTCTCTCCCATCAGGATACACTGGCTGTGTTCTCTGTAGTCAGTTTCCTGATTTGTACTCTTAACTCTGGCAGAGAGCCTCCTGCCTGAAATACTACTGATCCCATGGCTGTACAAAATGTTGTCAACCTTCACGGCCCCAATGAAATACTACCGATCCCATCGCTGTACAAAACTTTGTCAACCTTCACGGCCTCAATGAAGTTCCCTTCCCCTTTGCAGTTCCAGTCTTCTCCTCTGTCCTACAACAACCTAGATAACAGCCGGTGTGTTGGACACATTGGCAGACAGTGAGCATGAGAAAATGGACAGAATGCAACCTTGTTAGGCCTATGGGGGGACCTCACAGACAAAGGTTGGGGAGCAGTATGCATACAATGTGATGTATGCAATATGGGCATATTCAACGTGATGCGGAAGGAGGCTGAACAGGTCCTGACTACTCAGGATTCCTGTGTGACCTCATTTGGTATGATGATGCCTTGCCGCATGGATATGATATCCCCTGCACATGTGTCCTGTCTTCCCCCTAGTTCACCTGTTTCTCGTGCACTGTGGTCATGTGGCCATATTGTCTGGCTCAGTGCTTCACATGCAGGTGACAAGCAGTTAATGCAAACAGAATGCATGAATGATTTCCCCTACAAGAGTTCATTTTAAATATAATAAATGACACACTAACATTTTCCCCGGTGAGTGTTTCTTATTGGAATAGCGTGGTAGCTGAAGACAGAGCAGTTTCCACAGATTGTGGTAGGAAAAGAAAAGAGCTCTGAGGATTTCTGTCAGAAATGCAAATCAGATGCACTGCTGTTCCAAGTGCGACACACAAGGTGGCACGTGCAATATGCAACTCCAGAAGCTTTAGTTTGGGGTGTGCTCAGTTCTACCTGGCTGAGCAGAGCATCTGCATGGGAAATGGGAACAGAAAGGACAACAGATGAAGATGTCAGTCCTGCTGAAGAATCTTCTACAACTGTGGCTCTGCTCCCAGTTTATGGTGACACAGATGCTACTCTCTATCTGCACAAATTTCAGAGGGTTACTGAAGAGACACCATCGTGTGAGGGGTGAGTACAGCTTAAAGGGTACAATTAGGAGCTGGAAGTCTACTGTTTCATGCCTGAGAAAACATGAAGCAGAATGTGTATTTATGTGAGGAGAAATAGTATAGTCGTTGCTTAGCAAATATGCGGTCCTGTTAGAAATGAGGAAGGTGTGATGCCCCCACAAACAAATTTTTCCCCCTGCATAATAATATTAAAAAAGCCCTGAAGACTGGAAGTAAGTAGAGAGTATTGAGGATAAATAGACAAAGAAGAGAATAGATGTGGCTGTGATGGACATCAGTCCCTGTAATGTCCATCTGTCCTTTTGTGTTTGGGAAAAATCTCAGCCAGGCACTTGACATCTGGATGAGACCATTTCTGATGCCTTTGGATCCACCCACACGGACATGCAACCAATGTTTCTTCAGAGGATGCCGGTCTGCATACTGGGTGTTATCCACTAGCATCTGTGGGGCTCTGCCCTAGCCCTAGCCGGAGTGGCCAAAGAATTGCAGCTCTCAGAGGGGAAGATGGATCGGGGCTTCTTCCATGGCCCCACTGCCCCAGAGTAGGTGGCAAGTGGTGGGATGAAGGGGGCACCTAGGAGGCCAAGGTCAGGCCACCAAGCAGGAAGTGGTCAGGCCACCAAGCAGGAAGTGGCTGTGTCAGGCTCTAGCAGCTTCTAGTGACAAAAGCTTCGGGAGAGAATACTCTTCCCTGGAGTGCGAGTTTCATAGTTTGATAAGACAGGCACTCTTGGATGATCTTTGGGGAAATAACTTGTGCACTTTATTCCTCCTGGGTAGGATCCCACATTTTGGGGTAGGTTGGGTTCTAAAGGCAGATGCTTCCTACTGCCTTGGTCTGAGATGTGAGGGATGCCTCACTTGCATGTGGAAGGTCACAGTCCTCTCCAGGGGGTGTCATGGTCACCTGTTCCAGGATAGGAACCTGGTCAGGTTTAAATGCCTACCATTCTCAATTATGAGAATTGCCAGGGTTTCTGAATCCACTCGATCTTACCAGGTTTTCTGTCTGGTAGCACTGTCCATTGTCCAACAAGTGGGATCTAATGTCATTGTTAATTTCTGGATGTGACCTGATTTAAAAATGGAAGTGTCCTCCTTTCTCTTTGTTCCCCACTGACATGTGGGCTTGGCCACTACAGGCCAGAAGCTGCCATTCCAGCTCCAGACTATTAGGAGCCAGAGGTAAACTTCAAGTCTTCTTGAGGCAATAGTTATACACCATGGAAACAGAATGTAGGTCTACAGCCCATTTAGCCAGAGAGGAACAAAGAGAAACTCTTTATATGGCTGTTACAGTAACAATGGACACAAAAGTTATTATGGGTTACAACCTGAAGATGGTTTTGTCTGATACTAAAAGTCCTTGTTCAATACCTGTTTCTTTGCAAGTAATCCTTAGCAAATGAAGTCTTTCAACTGCTATTAAGAGAAAATAAAGGGTCTGGGGAACCGACTTAATGGCCAAACATTTGTGTGAGCACCAGGGTGGAAGCATGGGGACCTGGGATCCATCCCTGGCACCCTCGGTAAAAGCCTCAGGTCACGCTGCATTCTGTAGTCCCAGTGCTGGATGGGCAGAGGCAGACAGATCCCTGGGGCCTGTTGGCCAAGGAGAGAGACAATGCCTCAAAAACAAGATGTACACAGCCTCTGAGGAATGACACCTGAGGATTCTACAAATTTGTGCACCTACCTACATGTGGACACGTGTCTACCAGACGATCAGGGGTTGTCTGTTCAGCCGGCTTAAATGGAGAACACAAATACGTTCCTCCAGTACATGGGGCTTAAGCGCTGACTTACTCAGGCCTGCAATCAGGGGCTGAAAGGCCTGAACCTCCTCAAACCCATGGTAGCAATGATCCTGGGACTAGTATGTCCCTGCAATGCTACTCAGACTTCCCTTTTCACTTGGGAATGGGTCTGTGACCTATAAGATGAACACTTGTCAAAAGGGGGCTGGGTGGGGCAATGGATGTCTCCAGAGAAGGCAGAGCTCAACTCCAGCCTGCTGGAACCCACATCTATTCTATCAGTGACCCAAGATAAGTAAACCTGGTTGGGCTGAGCACCAGGAGTGAGGTACCAGGGGCCATTTCTCCCTAAGAGAGGGCCTGTGTGGGCTGGGAAGGTAAGTGGATGTGAGTGGAGGCTTCCTGTTGTTGGTTTCCTTAACTTTCTGGGGTTACTGTGTCCCTGTTGGTGTCCGATTATATATCGATGGTGTTTAAAGCGGTACTCAGAAAAGTCAAAGCCTCCCAGAAAGCAGTTTCTTTATATCATGTTCCTTATCGAAGTTTGGTGCTTTGGGGGAAATCGTACAGACACAGTCTCTGGTTCTCTTTTAGAACAAGTTGATAATATGCACGGGCCCTCAAAACATCAATACTGAGACCTTAAAAAAAAAGAATCTGTTAGCATCCATGTTGTGAAGTGGTTTCCCTTTAGCCCATTCTAGGAAGTGGATTCCTGGGTCAATTGACTCAGGGTAACAGAGATTTTTATCTCTTTAATCCTATCTCTCCACTCCAGCCTTTCTCATTGATTAAATACTTCCTGCACTTCACAGGGGCACAATGCTGCCCACACAAAGGCCTGGCAGCCTGTGTCTTCTGAAAGGATCTTTCAAAGGTTTGCTTTAGTTTAGTCTTATTTATTTCTGAGTAGCAGCCATCTCCTAAAACCAGCCTTAGCTGTCATCTATCTGCATGTAAAGCCTCTTGCGGGTATAGGTCTAAAGATTGGTAAGTAAGTAAATAACTGTTGGTTTCTTGTCTGAGAGGCATCCGTCCAGAGCTCTTCACAATCGTTAAAAGATTCAACAGGTGACATTTCATCTCATGCCTACATGAGACCGACCCACATGGTGATTGGCTTGGGAGTTTTTTCTCCTAATAACTCTTCCAAATGATAGAGCCGTTACAGCACACCTGCCTGCTTACACAAAGAAGCATGTTTCATATTGAGAGAGGTGGGGTACAAAACCCCTATCTTGTGACTTGGCAACAGTCTTTCGGGAGGAGGGCCCCTCCCCGTGGAGGGTAGAGTACTTGCCTAGCACACACACACAATGGCACTGCAGAAACAGGGCATAGCAATGTGCAATTGTAATTCCAGAACTTGGGAGACAAGATGGGAGTGTGGTCAAAAGTTCAAGGTCATCCTGTATAACAAGTTCAAGACCTGAGACTCTGTCTAAGAAAATGAAAACAAAACAAAAAGCCCTGAAATCCAGAGGGAGGTCTTCTATGTAGGTAGTTATAGGAAGTTAAGGGAGGCTGTCTTGATGACATGCCTGTCATTTAACACTCGTACCTGAAAAGAAATTTGGTTGACATCAAATTCCTAGGCTGTCTGTAAGAGCAAGACTGTAGCCAATATGTCTTTGTAAGGAAGAACTTGTGTGGGGGCAAGTCTATCTTCTTCCTAAAGAGCATAGAGAGCAGCAAGACTCAACTCGGGAGAAGCAGGTGTCCTGGGCCAGCTCCCGTTTCTACAGAGAGGAAGGAGGAAATTGCTTTCTTTGTGGAAGTGCAAGCCCACTTGACAAATGACCTCCCGGAGGGCTTCAGAAGTTGTGCCTCTCTCAAACTGCCCCTTCCTTCAAGATTCTTTAAGCCAGCTCAAGAACAGGGGGAAGCTGGCAGAGTACATTCTTTTTTTTTTTTTTTTTTTTTTTTTTTGCCTATGTTTCACCTGCTCAGATTTGCAGCCTTACTGGATTTTAAAATTTTCTCTTTATAAAACAAGTCTATAAAATGGGTATGAAATGAACAAAAAACCATCTTGTTTTTTTAGTCTGTTGAGAATATAAGCTTCCATACAGAAGAGTGGATCAGAGCCTGCTGTGACAGCCTCACCTGTCCCTGCCAGAGATGCCTCCCATCCAATCTTTGTCATTCCTGGCTGAGGTGCAGTAAACTTTGAGGAACCAGCTGGCTCTAGTGAAAAGCAAAGCAGAGAGAAAGGCGACATTGCTCCTGTGGGGCAGGTCACCAAGCCACAAGGGCCACCAGCAGGGTAACAAACAAGGGACAAAACTGTTAATTTCCAAGAGTCAGTGGATAGAGCCCACCCCATCCCGAATGTCTGCCAGTGTGAAAAAGACACTCTCCTACAGAGAGTTGTCTCCTGGTACCAGGAGTGGGGTTGACAATGCTATGTGCTGACATTGGGTCCTCAGTTGGTCTGAAAAGTTAGAGTGTGCTGCTTGGCTTCTCCCATGCATTGGCACACTGGATTCTGGGCATCTCTGGAGCCAGTCCCCAGTCTGTGGAATGGGAGCTAGATACACAAGACCAGTACTAGAACACTGTGAGGCTGGAGATCCATGAGGGACAGGAAGCTGCAGCAAAGGCAGGGCCAACATAGGTAACTTAGTGGGGTTTCAGGCCAGCCTGGGCTACAGAGGGAGACCTTGCCTTAAAATTAAAAGTAAGAACAGCAGCAGCAAAATAACAGTGAGAATATAATACCTAGAATTCAGACACATGTAATGTAGCATTGGGATGTATTTTTCCTACAATTTAGGAATTACTTAAACTATTTAAGGATGACACAAAAATATTGAAATTCATTTATGTGCCTCCAGCCTCCCAATCCTCTGGATGACATGTTTCATGAAGCTTAATTTCAAGAACGCAAATTAAATCTCCCAGCAGACTTCATTCCCATTTTTCTTAACTATGTCATTCAATTAAATTGGTATGACAGGAAGGTGTGCTTGATGCAGATTACAAGCTTGACGGGATGTTGAGCTGGGCCACCTGCACGGTTTGCTCATGCTGAGAATAGTGGGCAGGTTGGTGGATGTGGTCTCCATACCTCAGCCTCTGCCAGTGCAAAGTACATGCTTCAATCCCACCCACCAATAAAATCCAAAGGATGGCAAATGGGTCTATGTAATGCAGTTACTTGCCAGGCTGCCTTGGTCTGTGATTTTCCTTCTCTTTACACACACAACTGGCATAAAAATTGTCTATAGAGTGGTTTTGCAGTGTGATAACTCCACGCATGGGTTGTGTAATAATCAAGCCAAGGTAGCTAGCCTTTGTATCTCCTGAAACTGACCATGTCTTAGCCTACAAATGCCTTCCTTCCTTTTAGTTTGTTACAAAATAGATAATCAGTTATGAACCACAGTAACTCTAGTGTGCAGTACAACATTGCTTGTATCATTATCATTATTGTATGTATACAGTGTGTGTGTGTGTGTGTGTGTGTGTGTGTGTGTGTTGCACTGGTCTTAGAACAACTTCCAGGAGTTAGCTTTCTTCCCTTGTGCTCTGGGATCTGAGGCTATAAGTCAGGTAAGCAGGCAGGCAAATGCTTCTACCACCTGAGCTATCTCTCAGGCCCCATTCCTTGTATTTTTAACACATAACATTATTAAGTACCTTTAGTATATATTTCAGGCACTTAATTAAGAAAAATTGTAGCTCATAATATCAGAAACAGTAGTCTTTTATGTTATAATAAAGTAAAAATATTCTAATTACATGTTTGGAAACCTACATTAAAGAAGGTTTTAAACTGCAAATGAAACCCCCCCTCCTCTCATATCCTTCCCACCATACCCAAACAACCACCTTTAATGGTTAATAATAATAATCCAGATAAGATTTTATAATTCTATGAGGACCAATTTTATTCTTGACTCTTTTCACTTAATTCTATTAAAAATTAATCTACATGAAGGACAGAGACTGACCTTGTTCATTGTAACAGGCTGAATCAAAACCATATTTAACCATTGCAGTATCAGTGAAAATTTTATTGTTTCTTAGTCATTATCTATTGAGAAAGAGGGTAACTGAGTAGCTATGAGTAGGGATGAATCACAGTTGGTAGAGTGTTGGATTCACAAAGCTCTGGGTTCAAAGCTCCAACATCTTAAACCTAGACATGGAGCCATACACCTGCAACCACAGAATAATTCTGGAGGTGGAGAGAGGAAGACCGGAAGCTCAAGGTTACCCTCAGTTGCACAGTGAGCTCAATGCTTGCCTGAGATACCCAAGACCCTGCCTCAAAGCAACAATCACAGGGCTCTCGATTACTCTTCAGAAAGACCTTGGCAAGCCTTTGTGATTCTGTTAGTGAGGCCTAATTCCAGCAGGACAGCATTGCTCTTATAGAGGGGCCAGGGGTCAGGGCTCTGCCACGCAAAGAAGCACAGGGAACTTTGCTTAGGAGGGAGGATCCCATCAGAAGGCTGAAGTAGGTGGGCACCGATTCTTTATGTTCAAGGCTGGTTGGTTTCTAGCATTAGATTGCTAAAGTCAAATCTGAATGTCAATGTCAATTTAGGTCTTAGAGGAAAGTGAGAGATATCAGTTATTAATGAATTGTCAACTTGGAGAAAGAGGTGAATAGAGTCCACACTATAGGAAGGACTTGATGAGTCCTCAGAGTGACAAATGACTAGATCGACCCATTTAGGGGTCTCTGTACTGAATGCACTGGCAGGAGATTTAACATATTAAATCAAGTTTGTTATTTATGAAAAGATGTTTTAGGCAAATTGATATTATACGTGGGACTTGAAGTGATTTTGATTTTTTGAAGCTTATTTCATTTTTATTTTATACAATCATTTAAAGTATTTCTTTGTAAGCTATCAAATAATTTTCATAATAATAAGAATTCTCTGAGGTTTGTCATTCTTGTAGAATTTAAAGCAAACTACTTCTCAAAATCCTTATTAAACCACATTTTGATTTTTGCCATTTAAATAATGTTGAACTATTTGTGTGTGGTTTTTAAATTTTTAATTTGATTTTTTTACTTATTCACTTTACATCCTGCTCACTGTCCCCTCCTGGTCTCCTCCTTCCATAATCTTCCCCCATCCCCTGTCTCCTTCTCCTCTGAGTGAATGGACCCCCCTGGGTATCCTGCGACCCTGGCACTCAATATTTTAAACCACTGACAAGAGACTAAAATTCAAAGATTCTGCCTGAATTTGGATCCAGAAAGAGTAAGGACTATGTTCTGTTGAAAAAAAGAAGTTAGAGGGCAAGAAAGAAATGTTATAGGATACGATGCATGCACCTATTGTGGGACAGTGTTTGGTTATATGAAGAGTTGGACATACAGTAACAACATGGGAGAGCCTCAAAACTACTGCTGCTAAGACCAACAAGTAGGACGCAAAAGCGACCCTGCTGATAGGAAATACCCAGACGGGAGTAATTCACAGAGCCGGAAATGAGGAGTGTGGTTTGATAAGCTTCCGTTCCCAATGAAGAGACATTGGAGCAAAGAGCTGCAGTGCCTAGATGCTGTGGATAATTTCAGTTCTATGAGCTTGAGCATTTGAGTGATTAAAATGGAAAAAAGGGTCATCTATATTTACCACGATAAAAACAATTAATGGGAGAGCAAAGAATCCTGCTCTGATGGTCCCACTCTGTTACCTGTGGGTGTGGGATACCGAGTGGAGTGTGAGAAGCAGAGAGTGGAGCAAAGGAGCCAGAATGTGCACTTCAGGAGGCCATTTTCCGGGGCGGGNCCAGGGGGTGGGGCAAGCAATTTGGTGCAGAGGATGGCCTGATGGAGGATGTGGCAGCACAGTCTTGGAGGAAAGCTCCCTAGGGGACTGGTGTCCTGGAGAGAGCAGAATGAAACACAGTGCAGGAGAAAAGCCAGGGAGAACATAGTGTGTCTGTCTGTAGGGCTCCTACCAATGAAGACTTAGGATAAAGGCTTAACATATGTTTGCATATATATAGTACTAAGAGGAAATGTAGCTGCCTGTGTCCCAAAGAATCAACAACCTCTGGACTGGAAAGGGGAGAGAGGCTAGCACTCAGAATGCTGGGACAGGAGGACTCAGATCCAAATTTTGCAAGAAGGCTCTGAATCATTTCCTGTTGGCTAGGCTCAGCTATAGTCTTGTGACCTTTCTTCTTGCTGTGCGGAAGTGATTTGTTCAAATATAAAAATAAAACCAAATCTCTAAATTCAACAGTCCCTTTGTGATGGTCATAATATCTGACACAATGTTTTATGAGATATATATCCACCATGAGAAAATATTTAGCTCCTCGAACTTACCCTATGAAAAGTTGGAATATGCCATTCATTTAATACTCTTTGACCATGAGTTGTAATTCATCACACACAATTTATGAAAATGCATCTTATCTTCCAGAATTGATCTTAAACCCATTACATATGTCTATAACAGTTTTAGAATTAAAAGAATTTTTACTATAGAAATTGACTCTCAGAAATGCAATTGAGCCCTGAGCCAGGCCCAGTGACAAGCTTTCATGACTAGTATAACTCTACCACTCATTAAAACAGCTTCTATTCACAGCAGACAGAGCTATCACAGAGACTCACATCTGGTCATAGTTCTGAGAAGAAGTAACAATAGTGTGCTCAACCCCAAATGGGATGTCTATAACGTTAACCCGACACCCAAGGCATCATGACTGATGAAGGCATGGGGAATTCAATGGTAGAGGAGCAGAGGGTTGGTTGCAAGTGTCTTCTGGATATGATGGGCATGGTACACCCATGAACTCTTCATAACTATGGTGGCTTGCACAAGACCCACAAGTGAAGACCCCAGCATGGATGGTAGAAAGGCTCCCTAGTTGAGGAGTTATAGGTTGTCAACAGCTTTGAGGGTGGGGCAGATTTCTTCAGTGACAGGTCTTCTGATAGACTGAGTATCCCCAGTGATCACCACCACATTCATATGGCCAACACTAATTAGATTCAATAGGCCTACACATTCACATGCGCGCGCACACACACACACACACACACACACACACACACACACACGTATACATGTATATATGCACACAGGCACTCACGCATGCAACAATAAAGCTATAGGAGAACATAAATTAAAGAAGGGGTGTGAGGGAGGCATGTGGAAAGGTGGGAGGATCTGGAAGATATGATTAAAATGCATTGTGTGCATATGAAATGCTGAAGCAAGAGTACTAAAAATACATGTGAGACAAACATAGCAGATGATTTGGAAGTCATTTATCCGTTCTCCACTAAGAGGAAAACACGTGGGCCTGTTGGCTTTGAGGCTGAGATTTCGCAAGCTCATTATAACCAGTTGTATGCTACTTAGCACTTTGCATAAAAAACCATGAAGGGAACGATTTTGAATCCCAAGGTGTTTCATGAAACACCTGTCTTGGAAAACACAGCGCACAAAAGACCCTTCCTGAGCGACTGAACGGAGAAGATGCACTCCCAGCATTCTACAGCTTCAGGAAGGTGCAAGCTCTCACACCAGAAAGTTCTAATCCTACAGAAAATAAAGTTCTCTGCTCCAGCTTAACTCATGCCTGCTACTCATACATCTACCTGTCACTTCATTCCCAGTCAAGAAAGAAAAGCAAAATGGAGTCACCTTGGTTCTGGGATGCTTATGGTAGAAAGGGAGTGCCTCTGCTGGAACATATTTCAAAAGATGGGCCAGGCTGGCTTTGATCTCTGTTCATATTTAAAGATGTCCTTGGGCTTCCAAGAGTTGGGGTTCCAGGCACGGGCCACCACCTCTGCCTTTAGTTGGTTCTGGTGCCTGACCCAAGGTTTCATGAATGCTACGACCCCAGCTAAGAAGAGCTTTGGGGTGAAGGCTAAGAGTTCCCAGAGACACTAATGGCAATGAACTGCATGGTGTATCCCCTCTGCCAAACACACCCAGAGGCTGAAGCTGGTTATGGCCTGGAACTTATCAAACAGTCTGACTGTAACCTAAACCAGTAACACCACCCAATGAATGATTCAGGGGCCTGCTCCTCTCCTGGTTTAAACGTTAAATGCAGAGACCTCTTTTGCTCGGCCGGTTTTCTCCACGTTGCATTCCTAGAAGGCTCCAAAGAAAAGTGATGTTACTTTTGGTTCCCACCTGGCTGAGTTTGCTTTCAGTCTGTACTTGTACAATCTTGTCCCTCATTTCCTCAGCCCCAAGAACCCATGCTGCATGGTCCTCTGTTTGCAAAATGTAGCCCCCTACACCCCCATGTCCCTGTGTAGTTCCAGTTGTCTTGGACTCTGGTAAAAATGCTTCTGCCTCCCGAGTGCTAGGATTTGGTGCCCAGGGCACCAGGCTTGGCCTGCTCTGTACTATCTTATAGTCCAGATTTCTCTTGTTATGCACAACAGCAGAGGTTAAAGTGTTTGGAGTCAAGACACAGGAAGTTTCTGTGTTGCAATGGCACCCCCCCACCCCGTTCTCTAGCAGAACAAAATAGGCTGTGTCTATAATGTTCAATATAGCTGCTACCTGCCCTGTGTGACCACTCAGCACCCAGAATAGGACTACTATAAGGAACTGAACTGTTGGTTGTATTGAGTTTGGATGTAAGAAGCACATATGTGCATGCTGAGCATCATGACCCCAGAGAGAGGTCAGAGCATCATCAAAGGAAACCCATAAATTCAGTAGTCTCTTCAGTGAGCGTATTCTGCACTGCTCTGTGCTCTCTCTGTAGCTCATGGAGCAAGACCAGGGGTCTTTGGTCAGTTTGTGACTATGATGACTCCCTAACACAGAGAGTTGGGGGTGTAACATTTTGAAAGGATAAAATTAGTTCATACTTGTGTTAGCGTTTTTGTTGCTGTGATGAAATGTGTTATAAAGAAACATACAATGGAAGAACAGTCTTTTGTTTGTTTGTTTGTTGTTTAGGCTGACTGTGTTGGTGCTTTCCATCCACAGTCACGTGACTACATCCTACATCACTTCTGCACCCTGAATGGAGAAAAGCAGCTTACACCAGAGGGAAGAGGGTTGTCTAGGAACAAGCTCTTATTTTCAAAGAGATGGCTCAAGGAACTGTCTTCCAGCTATTAGTCTCTACTTCCAATGTACCCCCCCTTTGGCTATGAAGTGGTTCCTTCCCTGCCACCATCCTGCCCAGCTACCCCATCACCCTTGACAGCAACCCTAGCTGGGACCACGCCCAGGAGCATCTCAGAAGATAGTTCATACCCAAACAGAATACTGCTTCCCTTTATTTAAACAAAAACTGACTAGTGACAGGTAGAATGGCCAGATCTGTGCTGGATTNCCCCCCCTTTGGCTATGAAGTGGTTCCTTCCCTGCCACCATCCTGCCCAGCTACCCCATCACCCTTGACAGCAACCCTAGCTGGGACCACGCCCAGGAGCATCTCAGAAGATAGTTCATACCCAAACAGAATACTGCTTCCCTTTATTTAAACAAAAACTGACTAGTGACAGGTAGAATGGCCAGATCTGTGCTGGATTGTAAAGCACACACTTCAAATGGCAGAACTCTGTCTTTCGAGGAACATTTGTCAATTGACAAACACTCTGCAGAGAAACGGTGTGCGGGAGCTTGCTTGTACATTTGTGAACGGCTTCTTTAATTAAAATAAATACTCTCCAAAGCTTTCTATCTTTGCACTCCAAGCTGTCTCGCAGGCAGAAAGTCTAGCAAGACTTATTTCCAATCTGCAAATGAGCCAGTCTTGGAGTTGAAATTAGATTTTTGGACACATGTCAAATAAACAAGGAATGCATATTTTTTTTGACATTTCCTAGCATTGATTTTTCTTTTATAAATGCTTTTTGATGAGAAACGCTTTATAGATTAAAAATTAACATATCAACCTTGGCATGGTTCTACCTGGAGCATGTTTGAAGGTGTGGTATGGCAGAGCCTGGAGCTTTTGTGTTCAATGGCATCTATTTAGTCATCCTGACGAATGCTCATCTTATCTGGTGTCTCCTTGCATACATCATGGTGTGAGCCACATCCAAGTGGAGTCTAGATTTTAACTCCAGTTCTTTTTGAAAGAACCAACTCATTATAGCTGACAAAAACTATTTTATTATCATTTATGTATTTTCGTAAAAATAAACCAAGATCTCCTTAAAGAGCAGCAAAGGAAGCCAGGCATGGTGGCGCATGCCTGTGGTTCTGGAGAGGGCTTCCTTGGCTACCTGTTGAGTTTAAGGCTAGCCTGGGGTACAGAAGAGCCTGTTGCACAATCCAAGCTGAAATCCAACAGCAGGAAGAACACAGAGAACCATCTCCTCCCATCACATCAGCGAACGCCTGTTGCCTTTTCATTTCTAAACTCCGTATATGGATAATGGGCTCTATGTCCTATCGGCTAATTTGAGTTTTAATTCAATCATAACTTAAGTCTTTGCATCTTCACTGACTCCTCTCCTACACAAAGACTGAAGGTAAGGCTCGGACGCTTGCTCACCTCACTAAATCCCCAATAAGATCAAAGTCATCGGTTTTTTCACAGCGTGACCATACTCTGCATGTGTCTAAGAATCTAGGTTTGATGCTGGGTTGACAATTTGGAACTTGCGTGACTTTAAGACCCATTCTGAGGAACGCAGTGCAAAGCAATAGCTTTGCTCCAGAGGACTCAGGAAGGGCCTGTGTTGATGAGGGACTGAGGCACATGCCACAGTGTCGCCCTCTGTCCCAGCTCCCTGCTATGCAGGCACTATCTGTTAAAGAAAGGGGTGACTGTTGAGGGCCTAAAGAAATGACTTCTCATTTCCTTAGCAGAATACAGTTTTAAGAGGAGGAGAGATTGCTCAGTGGTTAGCAGTCTTCCAGAGGACCCGGGGTTCAATTCCCACTACCCACATGGAGGATGACAGCTATCTGTAGCTCTAGTTCTAGGGGATCCAACACCCTCATCCAGATATATGTGCAGGCAAAACCACAATTCAAGTGAAATAAAAATACATTTATTAAAAAATATGCTATTAAAGGTCTCTTATTTTTGCTTGATTTCCTTTTGGCTGATACTAAATCATGTTCCTGGGTTTCTAATTTAAAATGGAAAATCATCCACTCAAATTCAGTTATTATTAAAAAAAATGTCTCTCGGATATATTCCAGTCCAAGATAGCACCAAATAAGACAAATATGCTTGGTTTATTGGGGACACAGGAGGTTTGACTCACATACCCCCCTTCATTCCAGGTCAGTGACTATCGTGGTGTTTCGTATTTGGCTGCTATTTCCCAGTATTAAACATGTCAACACTTTGCATAGGAGGCATAAAAGTTAGTGAGGTAGTTCTAATGCATTGTGAGGAGACTGCAGGGAAGAGCAGGGCATCACAGACGTTCCTCACGAAATCAATTAGTGCTTTTATGAGCCATAGTCCAAATATAATCAAAGGCTTAGCTCAGAATGGGGATCATGTTATTTGATCCATACACACACACACACACACACACACACACATATATATATATATGATATATATATATGTGTGTGTGTGTGCTTTCTTGAGTCCTGGTGATATATAAATATTCTGTGCTCAGCAGAAACTAAAATCTCAGTGCTCTCAACAGAACGAGAGTGCTCCCAAGAGTAAGAGATTTCATATGCCAGTGTGCACAAGCTCCCTGCCTGGTGGCTGCGGGAGCCTTTGATAGGTGATTTCTATAGTGGACTTTCTGTGCATCTCTACACACAGCATCAAATTGTAGAAGTGCTATTAAGACACCCTGTTATAAAAGTGTGTGAAGGCACTACTTTCTGACGACATCTTTGTGAGGCTAGGGAAACAGTTATAATACTGAGATTGATGAGTGGAGAACAATTTCAGTTTATTTCTGATGCTTCTGCATTATTTGGGACACTCTGTCATCCATTTACTCCATGGAACCTCAACCACATGACTTTATCATGAAGAAAACTGTAGAATCAGGGCAGGAATATGGAGCCGGATAATCAGTACAAAATTTCAACTCGAATCCTAGGAAGTGGTACTTTCTCTTGAATCATTTCTTTTCTTTAGCAACGAATTTGCATGACCGTGATAGATCTGCCAGGCTATTGCCAGATGGACCTCGACTTTCACAGAAAATCTTCTAATAGCATGTTAGGTAATACTTACTGAGCCTTGGCATCTGGTGAGCTCAGAGACAGAAAGGCAGAAAGGGTCAGGGGATCTCATTTTCCAATGTACATAAATATGTATTTGAACAACACGGTCCTATATACTAATCTAAGCTTCTGTGTTGGAGAAGCTCAAGTCAAGCAAAACATGGGAGTCTACTTCCTTCAGATGGAAACTGTTGCACCTCACTACTAAGGTTGTAGTTTACTATGTCTGGACAGCTTTCCTGAACTCTGCATAAAATGGAAGACTCCCTTTTCTTATCATCTCTGTCTTATCTGGGGAGCCTGACCCACACCCTACCTGAGGGATGTCATATAATTCCTGGGGAAATTACAGGCTCAACTTCCCAGAATGCCTCTTCATGCAAATGAGGAATCCCCAGTACCTTAAGGCCCAGTCAATGAAGTCTTCACCCTAAGAAGAATCCCTTCCCACTCCCCAAGGATCATGTATATAGCCCTGGTTCACCCTGAAATAAATGTATACATACGAGGCCACTCCGAATAAAGGTGTGTGCACAAACTAAGATCATCTCAGAGAGCTGTCTTACTGAAGACCTTTAGAGAAGGTCTTCATCAAGAGAGCTGTAACACTAAGAGCCTCAAAGAAGTCCTCTCCCACCCCCTGCACATACCCTTGAGAGGGAGTAAATGGAAGACATGGAGCCACAGCTGGACCCCAACATGCATACCACAGAAAACTATACACAGTAGTAGTCATAGGCACTCATTGGTCCAGGCAGACAGTGGCAGTCACATGACTAGCTGATAAGCACCATTGCTAGTCTGGAGCTCAATGCACAGGTGGCCTGGCTGGGCAAAGGAGGAGGCTGTGTTATACCCTGATACACCCCTGCTTAATTTGCAAGTTCCGGGTCTTGAACCACAGTGCAGACAAATGACATCACTTCCAAGAGTTAGTCAGGAAAAGCAACTTTTTCAAGATTTAAAAGGTCTAGGATGCAGATCTCTGCTATAGATAGGGCATTCAAAATTTGGGCTTGCTTATAGTTTCAGAGGGTGAGTCTATGACCATCATGTTGGGCAGCATGTTGGCAGGCAGGCAGGCAGGCAGGCAGGCAGGCAGGCAGGCAGGCAGGCGTGGTGCTGAAGTAATAGCTGAGTGCTTATAGCTGACACACACACAGCAGGCAGAGTGCGCACCTGTTATAGGCTTTTGAAATGTCAAAGTTCGCCCCTCAATGACACATCTCCTCCAAGGCCAAACCTTCTAATCTTCCCCAAACAATTCTACCAGCTGGGGACCAAAGACTCAAATAGGTGAGCCTCTGGGGGCCATTCTCCTTCAAACCATCATAATAACCTCTTAAATATATCTGTGTTTATGGTATATCACATGCCATTTTAGCTAACTTATACATTTGAAAATTAGAATCCACAATAGTCTTATATTTGCTGCTGTGACATACACTGTTCTGGAGTAAGAAGACCGGAAGAGGGGCCGGCAGAGGGGCTGGAAGAGGGGGATTTACAGTGATCAGTAGTTGACAGGCCAGTGGTTACAATCAAGATGCCAACCTAAGTTCCTGTCTAGGTGTTATGGAATCTCTTCAGTATTTCAACTGGGTTAATGTCCTTTTGTGAAAGTTGGGGATCTGAAGCAGAGGGAGAAGATGAAGTCAATTCATATCTGCCAAGAAGCTAAAGGCATGGGAGCCAATAGAAGCTGGGAGAGAATAGAAAGACTGCAGTAGGAGGGAGGGGGGAGGGAGAGAGAGAGGGGAGAGGAAGAGGGCAGGGGAGGGAGGGGGGAGAGGAAGAGGGAAGGGAGAGATGAATTAAACCTTTGTAAACTCAGTTCACTCTTTGTTCTCTTTTCAACTTCAAGTGATGGTAGTTTGAAACAACACTCACAGATTCTTTTCTAGTTTCTTTCATGCTAAGGCCTAGTTCTCCACCCTTTGAGGGTAGCATGGATCTCAGGAGTAGACTCAAGCTGAAGTGATGGTGAGTGACTTGGAGGGTTGGACCCCACAGGTAGGATTCCCTCTTCTGCTCTCTTGCTGGGGTCACATGCTCATAGAAAAGCTGCCATCTTGGAGACAAACAGCCTAGAACAGGGCCCTGTGGTGAGGGACCACACCTTCTGGCAGCAACCAAAGACAAAGCTAAGATCTCTTTTTGCCTCCAGACAAAAAGAGGAGGAACCATCCTATAGGCAGGTCTCTCTGCTTCTGTCACACTCGCAGAGGGATGTTCCCTCGGACTGCAACCTCATGAGACAGCCTGAAGCACAACTCCCAGCCAAAGCCTTTGTTTGAGACTCCTGACCTTTAGAAGCTCTGGGACCTAATACATGTCCTAAGAAATGAGGGAATGTAGGGCTATTTGTTACATGGCACTAGCTAATGAACGTGGCCTGACAATTCTCGCGAAAACAACAAAGCAGAACATCAAATAAAAACAAAGACTCATATTACCTAGATTTTCAAAGGACAAAGGGACTCCTAAATATAGCCTCCCACCCCCCCTTGAGGTCAAGTTTGTTCCCAAGCTCACATGACCCAAAGGCATTGCAACCATTCAAACAACCTCTAAAGCAGATTCCTGAGCCGGGGGATGGTTTGGTGGGTATTCAGCACCAAGGCCATGCCTTGGAGTGCTAGTGACCCCCGGATCCACACCGAGTACATGACTCTGAGCATGACCTCCAGAACCCCCTCAGTCAGAGGAGAGAACTGACTCTCACAAGCTATCCTTGGATTTTTACCCCCAATATTAAATAAATTTATTAAACTTTTTAGAAAGTGATTTCTCAGGCTTTGCAGTTTAAATACACAGGCTGCTCATGAAGCCATGCTGTATTTAAAAAAAAAAAAAAGGATTGAACCCAAATACGCAAATATCACACGAATGTTTCCAAAATACAACACTACTTAAAACCTTCAAAGTTCTCACAGCAATGTAAGAAATAATGTAAAAACCAGGCCAAAGAAATCATCTTTTCTCATGAAGCAATATTAAAACTCAGCTTTATAGAAAGAACCATTAGGGTAACAGCAGACAGACATATGAAATTAGCCATCAGTCTAAAATGACTGTAACTCGCTTGAAAAGAAAGTAGTTGACAGGAATCTGATCCCTAACTGTGGCAGCCAGCCTTGGCCATCCACAGTCAGTGTGGACAACACCCTGTCTGCTGGAGACCAAGGCTGGGGCTGAGGCTTCATTTACACAAATTTCGAGGACAGGGATCTCACCTGAGCCTTCATTCGTCTGCAACTACTGTTATTAACCCAGAGGCAACTTTTGTTTGTTTGTTTGTTTGTTTGTTTTCCTTTCAGGGCATCAGGCCATCTAACTATTTTTCAACTCTTACTTCCTCTACTGCACAACACTGTCTTTGTGAGGCGCATCACAGGACACACGGCAAGCTTTGCTAGAACAACAGACGCTAACTTATGCACGAGACACTTAACCAAGGGCTAGGCCTGTGTGCTAAGACTTGGCTAATTGTACCCTCCTTCAGAAAACTCCTCATGAATCTGCAGTTCTTTCTAAAAGAAGTGTTTCCCATCAAAAATCAATATTTTGTAAACGCTGAGGTGAAATGACTAAACCACCCCAGTGGGGACCCCAATTCCTCTTCCATGTTTACTCTGAGGGTTTTGAGAAGACTTTCTCTGGCCCCCAGTATCTATTGAACATGGCAAGGAATGTGTAAAGGTCCTGTGTGGGGGTTTCGCGCATCTTAAAATAAACATCCCAGTAAACAGAGAGCAGAACATCCCAGCACAACTCCTCCTTCCAACATAAATGCAAACAGTTTCAGAGGTCGACTCCTACACAGGATGAAGAAAAAAACATCTGTTTTTCTATAATCAGTTCAATATGTCTGAGCTTGGAAGGAAAATGCAAGTGGTCTTAGAGTCTCCACAAAAGCAAGGGGCACACCACCAAGTGCCGCTAGATGTGGTCAGTACTCACCCCGCAGCCCAGGCCATTGCCCCCTTCACAAGTGACTTTCCTCTGGCCCTGTTCAGGTAGCAGTCCAGCTCCGCAGCCAGGACGGGGGCACAACACACCTCCCATTTGAAGCACGCATTCCTCGGCACCATACTGCTGGTATCTATTGTACTGAAAGAAGCGAAAGGCAAGGTGAGCTTTGCACAGTGACCCAGAGCAGTCTCGGATGACTTATTTCTGCCTGAGGCTCCCAGTTGAAGGACTCTGGGATTGTCTTCTCAATTTGGTTCAGGGAAGGATTTGGGGGGTGGGAATAGATGGTAGTGGGGGATTTGAGGATGAGGATATGGGGGTAAAGGTGTGACCCAGCACAGAGAAAGTTTTCCAAACTCAAAACAAAAATGAATTAGTTCGTAGCTAGACATGATCCAAAATGCCTGAAATACCAGCACTTGGGAAGTAGGGGCAGGAGGATTAGGACTTTGAGGTTATCCTGGGATATAAGAAACTTTTCCTGAAAACCCAGGGAAAAGAGGATGTATACATTTAACATGTTTTTTTTTCCTTTAGAAAACAGATTTTTTTTCACCCAAATCTAGTGTTCTGTGACACTGTGACCAGAAACACTGTCTCTTCCTGCTGCCTGTGGATCCAGATGTAGAAATCTCAGCTACCTCTCCAGCTCTGTGTTTGCCATGCTTCCCACCATGATGATAATGGACTGAACCTCTGAACGGTAAACCATCCCTGCCGGAAAACCAGCCTGTAAACCATCCTTGCCGGTAAACCATCCCTGCCACAACCCAATCTCTGACCAGCAGAGAATGGGAATAAGGACACACTCACGCCAAGGTAAGTTCTTCATCAACAGATTTCTCACAGCAATCTCTGCTTCCTTTATTCAGGCAGTAACAGCCTCTCCCTCCGCAATCTCCTGCAGTGAACTCCTTTATCCTCCAATCACCCTCAAGGCAGTTCAATATATGTCCAGCCCTCTTACATCATCTCACTCCACTCATTGCTCTCCAATCAGCATCATCCCGGCCCTAGCACGAGTTGCATGTGCAGGCAGGACAACAGATCATTGGCTAACACTATGGTAAGGCGATATGACGTTTCAGATCACGCGGTAGGTGTGGATGACTCAGCTTGCTGTTTTCAGGAGTTTTAGTAAACAGGATGGGGTTACAAGGCTTAGCACTAAGCTGGGCGCCATCTTAGCTCAGTGTTTAAGCTGGCTTCCCACACATCCCCAAATAAACATTTTCCTATATGTGAGTTGCCATGGTCATGGTGTCTCTTCATAGCAACAGAAACTCTAGCTAAGACACTAGGCCAGCCCCATGGTACATCCAAAGCTTCCTGAACAGGAATGCAAGCAGATACAGACTTCTGCAGGGCCAGAGAGAAGGAGCAAAAAGGTATGAGAGGGAAGATGGGTGGGAAAGGGGTCTGGTGAGGGAGAGAGGAGCCCAAGGACTAGATCAGAAAAGTACTATCTCTGTATGTGTACCTGAAGACATCCATGTGCACAAAGAAGTACTCTTAGAAGGGGTGAGACTTCTAAAGACATCCCTTCTAGGCTCTATTCACAGCCTAGGTCTATAGTACCATGTCCCAAAGTGGGACAGTCTCCAGGCCTTCCCAACCATTGAAGAGACATCCTTAGGGCAGGGTGGATTCTGAGATCTCTGCCTTTATTCACTTCTCCCAGAAATCCTGAGTACCCTTTAATCTGGGAGTCAGGAGACAGGTGAAATGTCCCCTCCTGATGGGATCCTGGCCTTGGGGTATAGTTCTGGAAGGCCCAGGGGATGCCCACTTTACTTTTGTCTCAAGCTCACTTTGCAAGAGAAGAGTGGGTGACCAGGCTCACTGTAGTATCTTCCCTCCCCTCTACTGCCACTGCAAATTCACACACCCATGCCTTTGGGGTTTCTTTCTTGTCTGGGTTTGGGGTAGGGACAACTAGAAGCCATCCTCTCTTAGGTCATTTACTGAGTACCCTTTTTGGGTAGCAGACCCTGAGGCCCCTTCTGTCCGAGTTTTAAGCTGTTCCCCACAGAGACTACCAGGTGCTTATGTGTTGCTGTGATAAAAACACTGACCAAAATAGACTTTTAGAAGCAAGAGTTTACCTGGCTTACCAGTCACTGCCTATCATCTAGGGAAACCAGACTGAAAACAGACTCCTTCAGGAGCCTGGAGACAGGAACTGAAGCAGAGAGCCATGGGGAATGCTGCTCACGGGCTTGCTTTCTCTGCCTTGCTCAGAGGTTTTTCATATATAGTCCAGGCCCACCTGCCTAGGGATAGTGCCCCTCACAGTGGGCTAGGCTCTCTTATATTAATTAGCAATGTAAAAACAAACAAACAGAAAAACCAAACCACCCCATAGACACGTCCACAGGCCAGTATGAGAGAGATAATTCATCAATTGAGGTTCCCTCTTCTTAGGTAACTCCGGTTCATGTCAAATTGACAAAAAGCCTAACAAGGGCTTCATGCTTCTGGAATGTTCTACTCCTGACTTCTTGTCTGAGCTCAGGTCCCCGTAGTGGTGTCCTGGGCCCATGGAGGAAATATGGAATTCCATGGGTACATGGCACTTCTAAGCCATTATTGGATCATTTTTGGCTTCTAAACTCAGGTCACTGAAGTGGACTTGCTAAGTTATTAACTGATTTATGCAGCCTTTCCTGAGAGTCCACCCTGGATCCATCAGACACTCCCGAGAGTCCAATTTGAGGATTGAGCACTGAAGAAAGCCAGGAGCCCTGTCTTCATCTGTGAGACAATCACACCAAATGCTGAAAGATGAACGTGAAAGGGTTTTGTGGGGCCCTGAGTAAGGGGAATGATAAAGAAGAATGGGATGGGCTCCCAGGGAAGCCAGTCATGAGGAGCATAAGCAGTGTTTGGGGAAAGCCTTACAGACAAGGCACACTTCAGTAGATATCTGAAGGAGATGTGAAAGTAAG
>LR751837.1:30000-38363 GCA_902729485.2 Mus minutoides
GAGGGTGGTCCTTGGGGTGGCTGGGTGTGACACTTGCCTTCCCTGGATCACTGGGAGAAGAGCTGCTGTTGGGGAACTGGTGCTCTGTGCCACACACCCGTGCTAGCCCTTTGGCTGCTGGCTGAATCCTTCCCAAGGGAAGTGATGGGTGAAGCCTTGAGGTCACAGGGATGCAGTCTGAAGTCCACACTGTACTGTGTGGGCATTCAACATTAGAACTCAGCTCGGCACAAGTATCTCCATTTTCCTTCCTTTTTCCATTTTGGTGAAAAGAGAATACAAACAAACAAAGACCATTGGTTTACTGTTCCTTAGTCATGAAAACCTAACAAAAACCCACGGATTGTTTGCTTGCTTGGGTTAAAAATGCCAAGAACAACTATGTAAGAGACCAGTAATGTTTTATAAAATATTTTCCCTTGCTATACAGAGAATACCCTATTTTTTCCATAAGCATTAAAAGATTTATTACTATCATTTTTTTAAAAGCACTCCTAAAATCTTCTGTAATCTCCCTATTTTCCTCATTTGCAGGTTGTTAGTCTGAGAGAGTCAGCGATGGTCGCAGTGGTGGCTCCTGTCACCTGCTGAGCCTGTTCTTTGTGCCATTTCCAGTAATGCTCTTTGCATCCCTGGACATCTGTCAGCTGCTGAGGAAGTGGATTGGTGAGAGGAAGGGCTGGACCTTGTTTGCCAAGAAGGAAAAGCAACCATTAGGATGGCAGAATCGAATGCAAGGAGGAAGCACACCCGTGTACGCCTGAGCAATGACTGGGGGTAACAGACGGAATCCTGGATTGTCATTTAGGAAGCCCTTCTGATACTTGACGTGAGATGGTGCCAAGAATTTGTATCTCAACTTCTGGGGGTGGTAGAATCTTTGGGAAGGAAATGGAAACCGACGAGCTTCTCTGTTTCTTCTGTGCTCTGTTAAGAACTGCAGGGTATCGTCAGGGAAGACAAGACCAGGAAGGCAAGAACTATGAAAGATCTCTTCCTCCGTGGGGATTTTAGCTGATGTGACTTGCTGAGAATCTGTAAGCAGGAGCTCCTAGCTGTCTTGATGGGCACAGCTCTGGCTCTACTGCCTAGGTCATGTATTTTATCAGAGCAATAGGGAAGTAACTGACACAAGCATGGGCCCTGATCTTCGTTGATCGCCACTGAAATGATGCAATTGATTTCTTAGTCATCCGTCACAATTTCCACACTGATCACACACATCAGGTGGAGGTGTAAATTCCCCTCGTAGTGCTATGTTGGTCCTCTAGTGGCGATGTTTTCTTTGCTTTCTTCCCAATCTGCTCATGTCCTGTCTCCCTTTCGCTGGCCAGGGCGCAATCCATGGTGTTTCCATTTACAAGCTGCAGAAGGCTTGAGAGGAAAGCAGCTCCACTCTCATGACACCAACACAAGCTGTCTTCCTTCCCGTGGCTGCAACTCACTAGCACCTGAAAAGCAGACCTTCTGAGGGCTGTCCAAACCTCAAATGTTTCACAAGTGATACCTGCTTTGGAACTCAAATCCAACTTTATAGTGACTCTATTCATCTGTGATGTTTAAAAATCCTTGTCCAATGGCTGAGTCTCTACGACTGAACTGTGAGCATAAATCAGAAAAAGAACAAGAAGCCAAAATAATTGTATCAGGAGCTGGAGAGATGGCTTAGAGGTTAATAGCACTGGCTACTCTTGCAGAGGATCCAGGCTTGAGTCTCAGCACCCACATGGTGGCTCACAACCATCTGTGACTCCAGTTCCAAGGGATTTGATGCCTTCCTTCTGTTCTGTGTGGATACTGCATGGACATGGCACACAGTTATACACACAGGTAAAAGACAATAAAAAAAAATGAAAATTAAAGTTTAAATTACTGTAAATGTTTTTTTCAGAATGGAATGGTTAATAGAACTTAGTGCTTATTTTATAGATTTGTGTATGCACATTTGTGTGTGAACATGTGTATGCATATGAGTATGTACATACATGTATATTTGTATTTGTATGTGCATGCGTGCATGTATACATGTGTGATATGCATGCATGTTTATGTGTGTACATGTGTGTATGTTTATGTGTGTACATGTTTACATGTACATGTGTTTTCATGTTTGTGTATGTATATAGGCATGTGCTAGCATGTGGAAGCCAGAAATCAAGCTCAGGTGTTGTGCTGCAGGATTCCATCTACTTTGTTTTTTGAAACATGTTCCCTCACTGACCTGGAGTGTAGACTAGATGGCCAGTGGTGCCAGATCCTGTCTGTGCCTCTGTGCCACCCAGCGCTGGGATTTCAGGTGAACGTCACCACACCCAGCTTTCTTTATCTGAGTTCTGGGGACTGAACTTGGCCTTTTGAGCTTCAGTGGCAAGCAATCTATCAACTGCACTGTCTTCTCAACCCAATGTGGTGGTTTGAATATGCTTGGACCAGGGAGTGGCACTGTTAGGAGGTATGGCCTTGTTTGAATAGGTGTGTCCTTGTTGGAGGAAGTGTGTCACTGTGGGGGTGGGCAAAAAGAGCCTCTTCCTAGCTGCTAGAGAATGCCAGTCTTCTGATTGTCTTCAGATCAAGATGTAGAACTCTTGGCTCCTTCTTGAGCACTGTGTCTGCCTGGATACTGCCATGCTTCCTGTCATGATGATAATGGATTGAACCTCTGAACCTATAAGCCAGCCCCAATTAAATGTTGTCCCTTATGAGAGTTGTCTTGGTCATGGTGTCTCTTCTCAGCAATGGAAACTGTAACTAAGACACCTAGTGATTAATTTTTAATCCAAATCTCAAAATGCCCAGTGAAGACAGATGAAAATAGAAAGCAGTCACACAGGAAGAAGTAATAGTTGGCTTGTATGCCTCTCATGAAGCCCTGGATGCAGTCAGGACCAGGGTCTGTGTCAGCTCTATTAAGTGGTATATTAGATGGACTCTAGGCTTATTTTAAGTTCTACTCTGTTGCTGCTACTTGATTGTATTGGCGGATGTAAACAATAGTTACAATCAGAAACATGCAGTTCTGCTTGTTACAGAAACTCTGGGAAATGTCTTAGCATTTTTCTTCCTGTAAGAAGGAAAACCCAGGTGTCTGAGACCAAGTGCTTTCTCTGAGGACAATGTCTCACACATTTATATGTAGGTTTCATCTTCTTACCCACTGTACGCTGCCTGGAGCACATAGGAAAGCTATAGAGTGTCCCTAGTTCCTAGGAGCCATCACGCCCCTGCAGAAATAGACTTGCTTCTTTCTTCTCCAGAGCCTCACCATGTCCTCTATGACATGCTGCTGGTCTTGTGTTTCATTAAAATGTCATTGTCCCCTACTGATCTGCCCTGTTTATGTCAGTCATGGAAGAAGTACAGACGTGCATGTCATCTCTTCTTAGTGATCCTGAACTTCCCACAAGGAAGACTTTGTGCACACTGTCCTCCTCCCTGCTCCCCACCACCTTTCAGCTGCCTCAACCTCTGAGATTCTTGTCCCATGTCTCAAGACAGCAGCCCCTTCTCCATAAGTACCTTTTCATATTTCTCATAGTCTCCCCTATTGACTCTGGATGGCAAGGCTCAAGGACATCCTCTCTCCTCTTCTCCTTCTAACCCACCCATCAGCATCCATTCCTAGCCACCAGGTTGCATACATTGTGCTCTACCACTCTTTCCCCGACTGGCTTCTGGCTCCTCCCTTGTCTCGTTCTCCTCCCAGTTCTTCTATGGCTAGCTCATGATTACCCTCCGAGTTTTCTGCAGTGACAGTTCCAGATGAGCCTAGTGTCTATGTGGTTATCCATCCCAATTCAGTAGCTTCACTGTTTTTGCCCTCATCCTAAGTCAGCCAGCCACATCCCTGGATCTCTCTTGACTTTGTCATTTCCTACCAGGCTCCTCCCTCTACACCCTGGATCCAATATTCATTCTTCAGCCAATAACTATTTTTTCAATCACCACCACCCAAAGCCCAATGTGGTCTATAATCTTCTATGTTTTTTTCTCTTCTTTTCCCCAACCTTTCTGTTTCATCAGAGGAAGGCAGAATCCCTCTCCTGGATCCACACCCCTCTGTTCCCTGATCACCCTTGGTCATTCACTTTCTTTAGTTTTATTTTTCTCCAGGACAGTGAGCACCGCCACCTACGATATATATTAAACAAGTCGACGTCTACATAACAGAACTTATTTTCTCAGCCTAACGTGATTCTGATGGGAATTCCTTTTTTTACACTTCTATCCATTATAACCTAAAATGATTCCTAGCACACAGTAGGTGCTGAAATTCATAGTATACAGTAGGTGCTCAGTATTATATTCTTTCCATCTTCCTTGGAATGAAATGAGAGAAGGAAGAAAGTTTGGGTTTTCGAGGATATAGATATCAATATTACAGTGATGTACTTACTATATTGCCATAACTAATCAGGGCAATATTAATTTTGATTATTGCTTGATTAAATTCTAGGAGAATGCAAAGTGGCTCAACTTGCATGCAAATCTAAGAAGATTATTACAGTTGGCTTCTTTCCCTATTAATTACACAGTGAGTCTGAAGTAAATATGGAAACAATTTGCAAACATTCCTGTAAGTTAGAGAGAAGGCTCCATTATCTGAACAGAGCACTCAGGTAACAGAAGTTCTTTCAAGAAGTCTAAGGTTCTCAATAAAAATAGCTGTGAGGTTATTGTGGAGATGAATGCATGGAGGATCCAGGTAACAACTCATGCCTGTAATTTAGGAAAATTTAGCTTGGACTTGAATGAACATTTATATCTGCAATTCTAAAAGCTTACACTATAAGGAATCAAGGAGGCATACTATGGCTCAATGATGTGGAAAAGACCCCAATTGCTTCTCCTTCCCTGGCCCTTTCTGGTTTTAATCTCATCTTGGTAACGGGCAATGGTGCTTTGCCATATATACATACTGTGATGGTTGATTTCACTGTCAACTTGATGATTTCTAAAGCCACTCAGAAGATGGGTCTTAGTATATGCCTGTGAGGGATTATCTTTGTTACAAGAAATGAGGTGGGAAGCCATGCCCACTATGGGTGGCATCATTCCCTGGCCTGTGTGAGTGGAGAAGGAGAGCTGAGCAGCAGGAAGCAGTCGTCCCTCTGTGCTTCCTGACTGGATGTGACCTGAGCAGACGCTTTCAGCGTCTGTCTCCTTCACTTACCTTCCTTTACCCTTGAACAGAGGAGCAGAATAAACCCTTTGTCTCTTGAGTTGCTTTTTATAGGGGTGTCTTATCATAGCAACAAGTAAGGAAACGTAGACACGTAACAAACCAAAACACAACCCAGAATTCATTGGCAAAATGGAGTCAATGCAATTATAGTCACCCTTGGAATTGGTTAGGGTTGGCAAAGAGTAAGATTCAACAGCAGAGTATCAGTTAGGTCAGCCAAAACTTTACCAATTATTTAGTGTAAGTATTGCAAGGGTAATTTAACATCAAGATTAACATACTGATATAGACTCTGTAGGTTTCTAGAAGGATTAAGAGAGGGTCAGTTGTCCCTTGATTTCACTGGATACAAAATATTGGGGATACTCAAGTCACTTCCTTACATAGATTGGTAGAGTAGTATTTAGATACAATGTATACACACCCCCTAGTGTACTTTAAATCATTTTCAGGTTACTAGTAATGCCTAATAGAATGCAAATACTATATATATATTATATAACATTTACAAAATTTGTACTAATTTTTGTTGTAATGTTTTTGTGTTCATCTATGTGTGCTTATGCATGATTTCAGGAAATATATACATATTGGGAGGTCAGAGGACAACTTTGAGTGTCAATTCTCACATTTCCCCTTGTTTGAGGAAGGTTCCCTTTGTCACACATGGCTGTTGAAGCTAGCTTGGAGGTTCCCCTTGTCCTGCTGTAGAGACACTGGGATTAGCTATTGTGTCTGGCTTTACATGAATCCTGGAGACTCAAACTCAGGTCACACTTGCATGGCAAGTGGCATTATCCTCTGGATCATATTCTCAGTCTTTTCTTTTTCTTTTCTTTTTTTCTTTTTTCTTTTTTTTGAGACAGGGTTTCTCGGTGTAGCCCTGGCTGTCCTGGAATTCATTCTGTAGACCAGGCTGGCCTCTAACTCAGAAATCTGCCTGCCTCTGCCTCCCAAGTGCTGGGATTAAAGGCATGAGCCACCACTGCCCGGCTTTTCTCAGTCTTTTTGTTGCTCATTTGTTTCCTAAATATTTTTATTGTGTAAGTATGTGTGTCTATGTGTGTATCTATATGTGTGTGTGTGTGTGTGTGTGTCCATGTGTGTGTACGTGTGTGTGTGTGGTGTGTGTGTGTGTGTGTGTGACATATACTATCCTTTTTATGTCACGTAGTCACTCGCAGATAGAGTGGCTGCTATAGAGTATAAGCAAAACCCTGGGTACAGGAGCCTGTATGCCCCTCACAGACGCATCGGGAGTGTCTGTGCCTACTGATCCCTTAGGCATGATTTGTCTCTGCATTTGTTTGTTCATGTGCCACTATGTGGGACCTGCTTACTACTCCAGTCTTGAGATGAAATGCTCTGGCAGGGAGCAGATGTACCAATTAATAACCTGTCAGGTCTGATGGCTAGAGGAGGGGGTACGTGTCCCCACATGTATCTCTGGCATGGCTTTCGTTCCTATTTCAGGGTGCCGTGGTTCAGGAGACATATGCTGCCTCCCCAGGGAGGGTCCAAACTGTCTCATTAGTGTCTATCTTCTGTCACACTAGGATGCGGCCTTTGGAAGGATGACTCACCTGCTCTTCTCCAAGGATCCTGAAGTGATGGAGTTCTTTAATCAGGGAGTTGGGACAGCCAGCTGTGGGAAAGGAGAATGAGTCACAAAAGTGTCGCTGTCATTCTGTACAGTGGTCCCTTTCTTCTATAGCGTTGTGACTACCAACAGCTGATACCTATGCTGACAAGGACATAATGTCTCACCAACCACAAAGGAGCCAGACCTTCAAAGCAGAGTTGGCCTCTGCCTAGGCTCAGAATGTCATTCTTTAGGAAAAGTCTGGCATGTGAATCCAGCCTGGCCTGCCCCCTAGAATAAAGATTATGACCTGGCCTTAGGATACCATGGTCCTTCTGGCACTTATTAATGTGCCCTGGTACAAAGCTGGAGTCTGTGGGGGCTGGAAGGGGCCAGTCGGTGATTCTAGTTTCTCATGTGCTGATCCAGTGGTGTTTCCTGACCACCAGGGCCCAGGTTCTGCTCATTAAGGCTTAGGAATGGAGGCATCCTGTCTTAGCAGGATCTGTTGAGGTTTAGAAACTTCTACCACCTTAAGTCTTCCCAGTCTTTGGGATTTGCCTTCCTTTAGTCATAAAATGACATAAATAAATCTTATATGCATACTACATTTATACATGTACACATCTGTGAAAGCTTCGTATCATCTAAAACATCTTCCATCCCTAACTTCTCAATGGAATTATTCCACAGCGTTAGGTTAGAGTCATTCATAATATTAACTCCAGAAACAAATTTGATTTTAAAAACCTGTTCCTTTGAGATAAGCTGCATAAATAGCATAAATTCATTGACATTTTCATTAAGGAAATTGGATCATGTGTGGAACCCACTGAGACAATTCTCCTTCACTGGGTATTAGGAGGAAAGAAGAGCAGAAGGGATTGAGAGGGTTTTCTGCATGAGGGCAGGTTAAGGAATGACATGATTTGCCTTCACATTGGTGAACGAGTGGTCTCCAAGGTAGAACGGAATTACAGTATAGGCTAGTAAAGAGAGGTGTCCACATAGAGCTGAATATTGACATGGGATATTAAAGGGAATTTGGCGTGATGATAATTCTATGTGTCAACTTGACTGGCCAAGGTGATACCTGGAGAGGAAGGAAAATGGGATGTTTCTAGCATTTGAGTTGGTGGGTTGAGATAGGTTAATTCTCCACCTGTGATATGAGCCAATTCAACCAAGATTAGATTATATTAGATGCAGGTTTGTTGGGAAGCTGCTCTCAGGCAGGCAAGTTCACTGGGCCGAAGGAAGGAGGCCAGGAGGGTTGCCGTGGGGAGAGAGGAGGTGGGGAGGGGGAAGCAAAACAGAGGAAGGGTACATGTGCAGAGAGTGAAGAGAAGGAGAAGAGTGAGAGAGACCAAAATGTCAGGATAATGTAGGGAAGAGCCTCTGGGTGAAGGGCAGCCCAGCTCCTGGGCTGGGCAGTCCAAGGTTGGGGGCAGGGTGTGCCAGGTAGGAATTGAGGGATGCTGGGAGAACCTGGAGGCCAGCTCTGGTTTGGTGTGTAAAATATGCACCTCAGTTCCTGGTCCTGGGTCTGAAGACAACAGGGTTGAACATAGATGATCTGTCCTCGCATCTTAAGTGAGC